>CASGGC010000002.1:0-26365 GCA_949315975.1 Eudonia truncicolella
ATTCTAGGAGATGGGTTCGATTAGGTAATATATATAGTAAGGTGAGTTTATGTTTTAGCGATCTTGGTTGATTGTTGATTTGGGTTATTTTTGGGCTCTTAGGGGTGGGGTCCATGGGGGCTTGATTGTTATGAAGTTTTCTTTTGCTAAAGATTAAGTATGTGAGATATTTTATGGCTATTTAAGGTATTTTCTTCATGAGTTTTTTGACCTCTCCTAGGGGTACTTTAATATTTCTTAGCGCTTCGAGGGGTTATTTGTGGGTGGCTCTACGTACCCCTATTGTAATGGTAATGAGAGGATTAACATTCCAGCCGGCGATTTTTAGTGTTTGGACAAGTGGGTCGTATTAGTTGGATTTTTCCCTTATGGCAGTCTTGGGGGATCTATCGTGACAATAGGTGAATTCTATTAATTGTATGGTGTGTGATGGATTTGGGGTGATGGGCGTGTGGCTATCTCTAGGGGCTCCAATAATGCAAAGGATGTCTAGTCATAGGCATACCAAGCATGTGCATGTGGTGGGCAGGCATGTGCATTGTATTAACCATTCCAGGATTGTCTTGGGGTCATGAGTGTTGGTTCTTGGCGTTCACAAGGGTATAGCATCATGTATGTTTCTTAAATTGGAGTATAAGGATTATTTTTTATTTTTTATAGCACGTATGGACTATTTGATGTACAACATTGTTATGTCGGGCTATGCATAGGCCTTTCATGTGCAGGTGAATAATAGGTGTGGCCTTGTGTTAATTTCACGGTTTGGGCATAGTGTGCAGTTGGGTTGGGGTACGTTAGAGGTCAAAAACTATTTTTTTCAGTGGTTGCCCTTGTATTGGGTGTATCAAAATTTTAAGGCTTTTGTTATTTGTGCGTAGGATATGCCGGGGGCTTTCCAAAAATGGTTTGAGAATTTGTGGCAAATTTGCTCATTCGACACCCATTTGACACATATGTGAATTTAGATTTTGCAATTCTTAGTTTTGTTTTGCAGTGGAGCTTGCTTATGTGTGTTTGTAGATTGCATATTTCTTCATGGTGTTCGCATGTCGGGATGCCATTGAGCCAGTAGGGAATGGTGTATGCTATGTGCATGTGGGGTGTAGGGGTGGGTTTATTGTGGGTGGTTCCCTCATTGGTTAATTGGTCTGCGATTTTGTTGCATGAAATTCCAATGTGGGCCCTCACTTTTGTATTGTTATGTTGTGGTTGCTCCATAGAATTTGGTGGACTATGGCTGAGATGAGGAATTTGTCAAGGTGGTTGTGTTGGGATAATGGATGTCTGATGTGGTTGTTAATGAGGTATATGTTGTTGAGGTTGTTAGCAAATATGAAGGTGTCTTGTGATTGATATTTAGTGTCGATTAGGATGATAAATATAGTGTATAATTATCTATGTAGTATGTTTGGAAGGCCAAGGAGCCTTTCATGCTATGTGGAGATTGTTGTTTAGATTGTATACACCTAATTTGGCTATGTTACCTATGTCATGTTCATTTGGTGCTATGAAAGAGCCACCTATGTAGATGCATTGTTCTAGATTGTATTTGGGGTTATTTATGTGATATAACATGTGGGGTAAGGGGGTCAAGTCAATGTGGGGGTGAGTGGGGTGGTTTTTGGGGTTGTGTGCCATGTTTTTGTGAATTCGACTTTGTATTCTATGGGTGTGTTTTGGATGGGGTTGGTTTCACATCTATGTTATATAGTTCTAGGATGTGGGGTGAGGTTTTGCATTAGTTGTTGGTTTCCAGGGGAGAGTTCTTTGGTTGTGGGTGCATATTATGGATGTATATTGATTTTCATGTTGGTGTAGGTATTTGGGCCATTCGGTCGTAGAGTTGTATTCTATGTGTTTGGCAAGCTAGTATGAATTGTATGTATGTCACTATGTGTTTCTTGATTTTTTGGGATTTGTGGTTGCATATTATGATGGTTATGGTGGAGGGGTCTTCCTTGGCGGCCATTCTTGCCCAATGGATAGCTACTATTGTGGAGAGTTGGTCTAGTGGGTGGGTTATTATGTTTGGATAATTTTGCTAGCCCGGATGAGCCAAAGATCATGTTGTGTTTGTGCAGTGAGTTGTAATGTTTGAGTTATGTTGGGCATGTGAGGGAGAAGGAGTAGTATGATTGTTTGATTTGGTAGGCATCTATGAGTATATTCATTGTAGATGGGTGGAGTGTTTGGTGGTTGTTTTTGGGGTTATAATGTTTTTTTGGTTTTTTTCTTTGATTAGATTACAATGTGGCATTGGAGCAGGGTTGCTAGTATGTGAGCGTGTGAGTGTGAGCATGTGAGCAGGTGAGCATGTGAGCGGGAAAAAAAAAACTTTAAAAAGTAGGGCCAGTACCTATGACCGTGGTGTAAGTATGAAACACGTTAAAATAAAAAAAAATTGTGGTGACTAATAATTCATTTATTTTCATTAATAAAATTTAAAAACGTGGACTTTTTGTAAAAGCAAACACATTTTAAATATTGAGTGACTTATATAAGAAATTATGGGCCAAAAAAGTACTAGGATGGATGACCTCCCGGGAAGTCCCGGTGTTGTATCCATTTTGACGCGTCTTCATCCATTCAACCATGGATTTCAAATGTAGTAATCCCATATCGTTTGGGAGGAAGAGTCTTGTAGAGTATAAGGGACAATCGAGAAGCTCTTTCTCTCGAGTTGGTTACTTTGGGTGACTTGGATGCATTGGGACTTGGCTGGGCTGCGTACAGCCGGGTCTTGGTTCAGTCACATGTAGCGTAGCGATAGGTTAGTGTAGTGATAGGTGAGCCCGGGAGTGTCGGTGATGCAATCATTTTGCAGAGTTGTCATCCATCGAACCTAGGATTCTAAACACAGTAATCCCATATCGTTTGGGAGGAAGAGTCTCGTAGTGTATAAAGGACTATTGGGAGAAACTTCCTTTCAAGTTAGTTACTTGGGTTCATTGGGACTTGGTTGGGCTGTGTGCGGCCGGGTCTTGGTGCTGCCAAGTGCAGCGTAATGACAAGTGTAGATCAGTGGTAGCGAGCAGGTGGTCTCCTTAAATGTTATGTTGAATTTTGTTTTGAAAATTGGGAGTGGGAGTGGGAGTGCGCCAGGATGGGGGGGAGGACTCCCACTCCCATTTATTTAACTGAGATTGTTGAAAATTATTATGTTTAATATTTCTTCTATATTTTATATAAAAAATCAAAATTGTTGTTGAATAGATTTATGAATTACCAATATATTCCTATGGTGTAATGTTTATAGCATATTTTAAAATTTCATTACACAATCATTATTTTTTTCATCCACTATGTTTGGTATGAAAGAAATATCACTTTTAACATTATTATTCATATGCTCTCAAACAGTTGGAATGGTTAATAATGAATTCTTAACTTAGAATTCAAATTTTTTTAGATTTCACAGATTGTGATTGATTATTAAAAACCATACAAAAACTCATAACAAAAGATGTTTCAACATGATTCACTCAAGATTTAGCCATAAAACACACAAATCCAATCATTATAATGAAAATCAATACATATTGAGTGACCCATGAGACACATCAATCTCATGAGTCTATAGCGCAGTGGACTCCGTTGCCGAATCCATATCACTAGAAGAGTCAAAAGTATCTTTACCCTCTGATGCTGAATTATCTATGAAATTCTTGACATTTAGACAATAGTTAGGTCTTTGGACTTTAGATTTTTTGTACCAAACTTTGCAAACGCAGATGCAAGTTGCTTAGCATACACTGGAAGGTCAAAGGGCTTCTCTGGGCTTAACAACAGTCTTCTTCTCTTCTTCAGTCCATCCTTTGTCTTCAATCTTTCATTGCTGCAAACCAAACAATTTGAATATTAAGATGATTACTCATTAAAAGTTTGAAAAAAACCACAAATAGAAAAGCAATGAAACTTACTTACTAGGTTTTGGTCGCCGAACAAACTTGCGAGGTACTATGGTCATGGCATCAGGATCTTGTGACGGTGTAATATCTGGCTCATTGGCGATTGCAACAATTGTAGGATTAGGAGCATTTTTCTTCATTGGTTGAAGAATGGCTTCAAAAATATCCTTGTCTGCCTCCAATGCTACAATATGGCGGCCCGTTGCACGCCATGCTGTTATAGATGCACTTGCAAATTTCTCCAATAAACTTATTATCTAGAATAGTATATGTGTTTAAAAAAATTCATAATAATTCACAATAACTGAACTCACCAGTAGATGCTGTACAATCGAGAACTACATCTCCTTCATTGGTAGTTCCCTCAATGATAAATTGGTAGAAGCGTGGATCCTTCTCTCGAGCTCCACGCCAAGGCATACCATTTGTCTTGTTCATCAACATACTATCTTCTGTTGTGTAGTTCATCAAGAGATCGTCTCGTTGAAGATCAACCTTGGCCTTCACCATCATAGCAGAACGTTTGAATGAGAATTCTGATTTTCCCTTTGCACCGATGTCTTTGATCAAGAGGGTGATGCCAAATTTCAATGTCTGCAGGAACAAACCCATAATTCATCTACAAAAAATATGTACCAAAATATATAATTGCAAATGAAACAAAAAATCGATAAAAATTCAAACATCACACCGTAGTAGTATTATCGATGGCTGATGTTAGATGTACTCGATTCATGCCCATCCATTCTTTTCTTTTCACCATATTTGGATACTCCTTACAAAGTCCAGCAATGGTGCTTTTGGCATCTACGCTCCACGAATGAAACACCACAACACAGCCATGGTCTTCCAAATGCTTCTGCGCAAATGTGAATGCTTGAAAAATCATATAATAATCAGGGTCCGAGTTCCAAGGAGGCACTTCATCACACTCCAACATAAACCCAGGGACAAGCAAATTCTCTTGACAATCAAAAATCATGAGATCAAATGTTGGCCAGTTTTTCAACACTCCATCGAACATCCTTGCCTTTCCAAACGCCATCTGCAAGGAAATTTTTTAACTCTTTAGAATTTTCCAAAAAACAATTCTATTATAATATTGCATTGCAAGAATTTAAATGAAGACGGAATATAATTACTTTACCTTTTTGAGAAAATCAATAACCTTAGTATAGCAATTTGGGCCCTCCATGTCTTCATCATCGACAATGTTCGTAATGGACACATTCAGCAACAACTCTTCCGAAGTGACATCGTCATCGTTATCAATGTAAATGATCTGTGTTCCTTGAGTCACCACATCTTCGGTGAAATCAGGCAATAATGTTTTCCTCTTTAACCTGCTGCGAGATGCAACTTGCATGTGGGAGCCTTGGTCCATTGCAGAAGAGGTAAGATCTACACCTACATCGTCCTCCTTCATTTTTCCTTTTGCTTTGACTTTCTCTTCTTTTTTCTTCAGTTTTTCTCTCTCCTTATCAACCAACTTTGCTTGACGTTCGGCTTCCTTCATCCCTTTGTTTTCGAGAGCCATTTGAATCCGAGCCGCCTTCTTTCGATCATTAGTTTCTCTCATTGAAATAGCCCTCATCTTCTGTCTTTCTGAGAGCCCTGCAAACTCATCGACGTCCATGTCGACGACTCCAATGCCCTCTAATGACTTCCGGAGTTGTAACTTCGAGGGATGAGTAAAGGAGATTGGACAATCAATGTACCATCCTCCACCACCGAGATGAGCCGTGGTAAATGTGCACAGCTGATTAGGTGTATACATGCAGTTTGCAGAATTACGGTCAAGAAAGTTTGAGAGAAATGGAGGCAGGTCCTTCCTCTCCATTGCTCCTTTCCCTTCAAGCTCATACTTAAAATATCTGCAATCAACAAAATCATTAATCGATAACTAAGAAAATAAAAGTGTGAAGGAAGTAGAAAGTATTAATCATTTGTAACAAATATAACAATTTCAAAGATAATACATATAGAAATATAGAAATTATTATGCTTAATTAAATTCTGAAAACACATGAGGTCATCTAGTAAAACTTTGGAAACCTAAAACCAATTCAACGAATACTATACACATACATTTTCAACAATTAACATTGTATTCAACATACCATTCATTTTGTTATCATTAAGAAATCATTATCCTTCTTAGATAGTGGATTTGAAAATTGAAAATCCAAATAAACATTTGTAGAATTTAAGTCCTTACCGAAAAAGAACTCTCCGGACCGCTAGTTGAGATCCTTCAAAGCTTTTGAAGTTGTCATTTTTCTTGAAATTATTGGCGCCTCTGAGATGAGGCAAGAAACCTTGATCCCAGATCTTCCTCCTCCAGCCTTCCAAGTATTCAGGCAATGTTTCTGGTTGCAATGGAACGTTCATGTTAATTTGAATGTTATCTTGCCTTATAACATCCTCGAAGTATTCCATTGCTGCATCCTCAAGCTGGAAAACAAATACAATACATTGAAATGGATAAATATGAAGATCACAGTCATGATTTAAACAATTCATAATCATATTCAATGTAAACATACAATTCTTAAAATTCAAATCATTTGAGATATGACATACATACCCCAGCATACCACACACAACGGTTCAGGAATGGGCCAAGAAGTATCTATGATACAGGCCTTGGAGGAAATCGTCTTGCATCACGTGAAAGCATAGAACAGTTCCACCATTTGAGAAACTTGATCTTGTGAGTTGGGCTAGTGTTGCAAGTTGCAATCAGTTGCAACTTCTCCAATGTCATTTCAGGAACTTCATTTGCACTCCAATGTTTTTGAACCTGATGTATACATAAAAAATCAGAAACATTCCACTATGACATTTCAGTTTCATCATTCACTGAAAAAGAGAATTCATGAAGTAACTGTACCTCTTCCAGAAAGCCAGCTGTATTAGCCGGATTAGCCACGGCTACGAGCTTGGACATCTTTACATTGAGCTTGCTAGTTTTGTCTTTTGCACCAGCTCTCATAGCTTGTGCGAGTCCCTCAGGAGTTCTCTCATCCTCAGCCGTCATTTCATTATACCTTCGAACTGCTGAATCAGCGGACAAAGCAATCTCTTGCTGCACAATCTCGAAAAAAATTAAATATCAAAGGTAAGTATGAATACAGAACAACTCAATTTACGATGGCAACAATAAATAATTGGTATTGATGAAATATTACCCGAAACACAAATGCTGTGAAAACCTCTTGTGGCATAGAATACCAAGTCTTTTTGGTTTTGTGTGATCCACAACGTTTTAGCTCCAACGGTCTCAGCATCTCCTTGAAGCGATCAATGGGAAGGAGTCCATATTTTTGAACTCTATATAGGGTGTGTACTAGATTTGTCTTCACATGAGAATCTTCAGTGGACCTGAGAAACAATCAACCGGTTCACAATTATATTATTCATTGTAAACGCGACAATTGAAATGGAAACCCAAGTTCTGAAGAGAGCAAAATTCAAATTTCATCTTGTATCTTACTTGTTAATGTCGTGCATAACATGCATGACAAGCTCTATCTTCCCTTTTGTATCCAAGACGATGGAGTCAACAGCTACATGCCATTCTCTATCCCCCGCATGTCTTCTCGTAATGTATTTCATCCACGATATTAAGCGGTGATTACCATCACAGACATAGAACTTTAGGTTCTTCAGAAATCTGAGCTCAGGCACGGACTCAACATGGTCATTGAAAATGACATTCTTTTCTTTCCAGAAAGGATCCCATGAGTCAATCTCATCCTCAGTGAACTTTGACCTCTCCCCAGCTTCATTTGTAATTGTCACATAGAACACAGCAGCTCCATCACGATATCCTTTTGCAAACTCGTGTTCTAGAAAGTCTAGATCAGATGATAAGGTTGGCCTTACCATAAGCATGGCCACCATTCGACACAATGGAATTGAAAGTCGAAACAAATGATCGGGCTTCATCCTCAAAGAAGCTATTGTGGTGACAGAGTCGACCTTATGATACTGTCGAAGATCTTCCTCAGAAAAGTCCTTGTCCTCCTCCTCAAATACATCATCGGATAGATCTTCTTGCATGAACTCCCTTTCAATTTCACCATCGATCTCCGGTTGAGGTGAGTCTTCCGTATTCGGAGTTTGAAGAACAGTGTCTTCATTCCATAAATTTGTTGGAGAATCCTCCATCTATAAAAACAATAATGAAAATAAATCAAGAAAAAAGAATCATCTATGTGCTTGCATTGATTCCAATGATGAGAAAATACAATAAATGAATGTAAAAAATGAATTGTTTACTAATACTTTAAGAATCCATTATCCTTAAATGATTTAAGATTGATATTATGTTCATACACCTTATCATTAAAACATGCATAACTCTAAAGCACCATATTCAGAAAGTGAGTGAAATGATATACAATTAGAGAACATCTACTTCATCCTCTAAATCAGAACTCATATCAATAATAACAGGTTTTACTTTAACTTGATGATTGGTACAAGCACAATCAATCATCCCCCGCGTCAATGGACCATCAACGGATCTAGAGACCCAGCTATCTGAGGTATACTCAGTTGATGAACTTTCAGACGACATATATCTAAATGTCTGTTGTCTAGGGGATTTTAGAACTTGAATTAAATGCCTACCTTTTGATAAAAATGACAGAGTGCATGGTCGTTTCTGAGCAAGTAAGCTATCGACTTGTCTTAGCATGCATTGTTCCAATGGATTTGTAGCACTGTGCACAGAAGGAGTATCAGAGTCAATACTTACCAAATCATTAGACGTTTGCTGTTCTTGGGAATCACCGGTGATCTCTACCGTCATGTTCATCGGTGAAAGGGGTTGAGATGGTCTTGCATCTTGAACCTTTAAAAATGCAATATCCTCATCATCTGCAAATTATGGAAGTTGATAAAGCTTAGCCATGACAGTATAACAAGTTTTGAATATTGTAATAATTTACAGAAAATATTATAGCTGATTACATGGATAAATTCTTATCATCTATGACTAAAATTAAATTCTCACAAAGGGCGCATAGACCTACAAGTCAAATAATCTGCAATGCGAAGCAACTAAGTAAAATAATATTGAAAGTCTTACCTTTTGCGGATGGACCTGTTGTAGTCTTTGTCATCCTCTGTAGAGAGAAAACAAAATCATCTCTCAGGCCATGAATGTTTTAATCTAGGAATATGATAATAATTAAGTTAGGGAAATTTATAACCACATAAAAGAAGCAAATGTCGACTCATATGATTTGATATATTCAAAATATATCTTCACGATTAGTAGAGTTCTTATTCTTTCCTTTACAGAGTGAATTGGTCATTCATAAAAGTAAAGGGGTCCTCTCTCCCTCGCAGACTGTACTGTCGGATCCGACGGTTACATGAAGTATGCCAGGGAGACCCAATCAAATCCACGCATCTCAATATCAAAGAAAATTATTATTATTTTGATAGAGTTTGAAAGACTTAAGCAAAGATGCAACAAGAAAATTTAAATGAATTTACTAGCTTTTGAAAATGTTATAATGCTATGTTGAAATGTATATGTCTTGGATCATTCCTCATTAAATATAAACTCCGGTAACCCAGATAGACATTCATAAAGAAATCATAGTTCAATTAACCTGCAAGCAATGATAATCATTTTAAAATTAATCCGCTTCCATTAAGGGGGTCCATCTCCCACGACACTTAGAACTGTCGGATCCGACAATGGCCTAAAAGAAGCCCAAGGGACCCCTCATAATTTGAGTTTAGAATTTGAAATAATCATACACTAAGATTGCTATAAATTAAGAGACAACATCAATTAGGAACACAAGTTTAATAACTAAATATTGCCTCAACGGGTTGAGCCGCATTGTTGATATCTCCAGAAAGCAAGTGATTTTACTTAGTAAATAGGGACATAATTATTATGTTCTTTTAAAAAAATGATCATGTGAATTGCTCTATGGTTGTAAGACTGAGTATAAATACAAATGAGAAATTAACTAGTGAATAGTTAGGAGGTCCATCTATCCTCTAAATTCATTTGTCGGATCCGAAGGTACTTTAAAGAGTACCAAGTACACCCCAATGAAAGACAGTTCTTTATCAATAACTTGAATTTGCATTCATGGATGACACAATATCTACAAAGAGCTTTAAGATGAAACTAAGTAATAGTTTCATGCTTTTAGTTTATGCTTCTAATTTTAAAAAATCATTAAATCTACTGAATATGTATGTGATGAAATCAATTGTTCATTGAAAATGATTTTAATCAAATAGATTGAGCATCTGTTTTGTTGAGTACTTACATATAGATTCTAAATGAAAATTTTAAAACAATTAAATGCTTGCTTTTTGGGGTCCACCTGGCGCTCACTAGAGTATTGTCGGATCCGACAATACTTGGAAAAGATCTAGGGGGACCCAAGATTTTATGTTCCCTATAAAGAAAATAAATCTCTGATGGTGAGGATGGTCAATTGCCATGCCGGAAAATTCCTTTAATATAAGAAATCTAATCTGATGAAATTTAAGACCTTTAATTTAAGTTCATTTACCATTGACATGTTAACATGGCTTTGCAAGTGAAAATACAGGTAGGTATTCATTAAATATATTTAGCAAATGTTTATTAAAATGTTGTTGTCTTATAGCTCCAATGATATTCCATTCAATTTCTCTAATCTAATCATTTCAAATCATTGGAATAAAAAATATGAAATCCTAAATCTTTACTCGATTATGATTAAGCAGCTCAAATCGAAATAAGAATGAACTAGACAAATTTTAATGACCATGATCATTGACACTGGTGGAACAATAAGCAAAATCAATTGTGTAAAGAAATAACGATCAACTTGATACGTGCTTTGGGATATCTGAGAGTGAAGACTTAGAATCTGAATGCCAATACATCGAGAGACAACCCTATCATATGGAGAGGAGCATGCAGATATTGCATCACCTTCAGTTGAACTCATTTTACTTGGGGTCCTCCTGTCCCTCCCCACCGTACTGTCGGATCCGACAGTGAGGTGAAGGGTGCCGGGGGGACCCTGAAATTTGAATTAGAAAAGACAGAATTCCAACTAAATTGCATCCTATAGAAGTAAACTAGCAAATATTTTGGAGGATTAAGGACATTGCAAGAAGATTCCTAGATTCAAAATCTTAAGTTATGCATACTCTGGATTGAGATTAAAAAAATTTAAATTCTTCGGGGTCCAGCTGCCACTCCCAAATCTATTGTCGGATCCGACGGTATGGTGACGGGTCTCGGTTGTACCTTGAGATTGAATTCACTTGACAAAATGCATCAATTCTACATCTAAATTACTTTTTCACATCAACAAAGAATGTGGGAATCAACAAAACATTTTGAACTTCATTATTTTCATAATTGAGACTCTTGTTTATTAATTCAAATTCTTGATTTCACATGGGGTCTTGCTAGCCCTCCATATTCAGCTGTCGGATCCGACGGTATGGTTAGGGTTCTCGGTTATACCTAGAAAATTAACTCCTGACTGACAACAGGGCAATAATCCCTATTAAAAACTTTGTGACAAATCAATGAACATAAACTTCACCGAAAGACTCCAAACTCCACCATGACCTACAAATTGAATCTAAGTAGACAAATTGAATTTCAAGAGTTACCCTGGGGTCCAGCTACCCCTCCCCACTGTACTGTCGGACCCGACGGTATGGTGAGGGGTGCCAAGTGGACCCTGAGACTCAAATCTAAAATGAATAAATTGACCTGAATTTGCATTGATGACATGTAGAATTCTTAAAAATAAGGAAAATCAAGACGAGGTTCCGAATATCACCACCAGCATCTGATGTGAAGTGTAGATTGTGAATCCAAGAATAATAATTTTCTTGGGGTCAACCTGTCCCTCTTCGCTCTACTGTCGGATCCGACGGTTTGGAGTTCGGTGCCAGGTATACCCCAGGACTCAAACTTGGAATGATTGGAGACGTGATTTTGCTTCTACGACATGAAAATTTCTTAAAAGAATGAGGACATCAGTAAGACGATCCGAGCATCAACAACAACATTTGATGCGAACAGTACGCAGTGAATCCAAAAAATTTGAGTCTCTTGGGGTCAACCTAGCCCTCTCCACTCGGCTGTCGGATCCGACGGTTTGGTGCGGGGTGTTGGGTGGACCCCAAGACAGGAATTTCAAATGAAAAGGGAGACTGCGTTCTACACCTATGAGACAAAGAAATCTAGAAAATTGAGGGACAACAACGTCGATGTAAACTCTAGATTGTGAATCTAGAATGTAATTATATCGGGGTCAACCAACCACTCTCCACTTTGCTGTCGGATCAACATCATTGCCATAGAATTATACTTCTATACCCCAATCCCAACCAGCACACATTTCCAAGGATCAATGAATTCCATGAGATTAGAAACGTACCTGCTTCAATCTTCGGCCTCGCCCCGCACGAACAGGTGGAACTGGCTGGTCCTCCTTCACTCGGCTCCTCGTGCTTCTCGTCATTCAGCCCTGTCTCAGTTGCTAAAAAAGAAACCAGGTTACGGGCTTTGAATGCAACATAGTTCTATCTGCAACATAGTAGTGTAGTTATCTTTCCAATGATGTGGCACCTCAATAGAATTTTCTATCTGAATCTTTATGGGTTATTAATAATGGGGTTTTCACTTAACAGTATGTGTATAAGTAGAGGTGAGTAGGCAAGAGGTGGAGAGTACATGTGCAAAAAAATGAAGCGTAAATTGACAAATCCTGACAGTGTACTCACATTGAGAATGAGGGCATCTGGTAAGGGGATGGTGCCTGGTTGACATCAAAGTAAGAGTTTCCTGTACAAAGGAGAAAAATTAATTAATCTGTAGATAATGTATTATCAGAATATGTACAGAGGGGCAGGATTTGAGGCTTCCAGAACCCCGTGGACAGGAACGCACAAAACAAAGAAGCTGGGCAACAACGTGTTGTTCAGGTTCTTACTCCACTGACCACCATGGCTCACCTTTTTTTTACTCAATGCCTACTTTCTTGTGTGTTTTGATGTTGAGTTATTTTTACAATCTCACTGAATGAAAGTGAGAAATCTCTCCCATGATCCTCCAAGCGTATGATTCTAAATATACAGTCATTACAACTTACACCACTCTTACCTTGAGATTGGACAAACAAAGAAATCTCTCTCTCTCTCCCTCTCTCTCTCTCTCCTAGATCTACAAACCGCATTGGAAGACCACACAAATACTGAAAATCTCCTTAAACACAAAGTGAAGAGTTTAGGGTTTAGGATATGTTGAAAGCAACGGACTAGAAGAGGATAGTTCACTCAAACTACACCTAACGGCTCCCTGCTTCATCTTGTGTACACTCTCACAACATACTTAAAGGGGGAGAGAAATATTTTTATCAGAATAGTGAGCACTCTTATGGCATATTGTTCTCTTGCCAGTTGGCAACCATTGGAAGCTCAATGTTTTTTAAAATATTCAATGTGGATGACATGATCAACGGCACTGAACATTAACTAGGGTTTGTAAAATGATCTAAATGCAGGCTCAAGTAGAACTCTCAATACATGTAAGTGATCGAGAACACCATCATATAATACATGTGAGTGGACCGACTTGTACAGCTCACCAGCATCCCCTCCCTACGACATCACAAGAACAGATTAATTTATTTTCACATACAAGGCCCAGCGATGGTATCGACATCCAAAAAAGAAAATGAACACTTATGTCGACTTGTAGGATTTTTCTTTGTAGCACAGAGCGTGAAGAAATGGAACCTCATAAACTCAACAAATCCAATCTAGTTGTTAGTTTGAGTTATGCAGGAAAGATCTCCATGGAAGTGACCAGCATGTAATGTTGAGTCAGTGTCGATACATAACCTTTCAGGGTTTCAGTGCTAACTCAACATTACTAATCAATAATTCAACTCATAATTCAATCTTTTAGGACTTGCAACACTATATTTGGTGAGCATTGGTTCAATGTTGTAGTTTCATGTGATTGAAATCAATGTTAATTCAGTGTCCATATATGAAGTTAGAAGTTTGTGACGAAGGATATAAAAAATATGTGTGAGCCTGCTGCAGCATGAAGTCTGTCAAATGCATACTTGGAAGTCAGTGCGACCACAACCTCGAATAAGTAGAGCATCACTAGGGAACACAGGAGTCACCCTCGTCGTCACATGGTATCATCTGCATCCAGGCTAAACCTCTTAGTTTTTTCCGAACATTACACAAATGGTTACATTCCGGATCAGCTCATGGCTCTATGGATGAAGATTGAGCAAAGCTCAAATATCAACTCCCGGCCAGAATTAACTAGCGGCCAGCACTGCAACAACATTAATGTGTGCAAGTTCTTCAATGCTGGCAACTTGATTCTAGCACTCTAAGGCACAAAACCTCTCAGGACCTCTCGGGTGATAATATCTCGCGACCTCCATTCCACATGAACAAGACTTGCAGCAGTTTCAACATGACAGAACTTGTATAGAGACTTGCACCAGCAAACCAAGACCTTCAAATTTTTCCTCAAAAGAATTGCAAGCCAACCCCGCGATGATATGTGCCAAAATATTCACATACATATCCTTGCACATCCAGGCTAGCTAACCTCGAACTAAATCCTCAAAAATTCATCCCCGCAAGTTATTCTTCAGGGTATCCAGCAAGTCGGCACAAACAAGAGTTGCAGAAGTTTCAACGTAACAAGAACGTATTATACAGAGGCTTACACCAGCAAAAAACCTTCAAATTTGACTCAGAAGAATTAGAAGCCAACCTCGTGTTGATGAACATACGTCCGGGATATTTATTCACATACATAACCTTTAATGCATATCCAGGCTAATAATCTCGAACTAAACTTCAGCAATTCAACTTCAGCAATTCAACTCGGTCTATCCTCTGCCGGTCGTTAAACCCCACGAGAACATAGATCTCCTCGACAGACAGAAATCCAGGGAGGCTGCAAGGTGATCAGATTCTGCGAAAAGGCTAAACTGCAAGTACCTGCTCGTAACTTAGGTTTCCTCTTCGTCAGAAGCGACCAGCTCCACTTGAGTTGTGATCAAAGAAGGGCAGGGCCGGCGATGGCTGCTACCTTGGTGTTTCGAATTGCAACAGCAGTTGCAGCTGGAACGTCAAAAACAAATCCTACTCACTTAACCCTTCTTACAGTATGCCAGACAAATCGCCGAGTCCTCAAACTTGAACGAATCCTCATGCTTCAATCCCCAGCGCTTCTGGCACACACTCGCATTCCTAAACACTCTGAATTCCCACACTTGGGCAGTAATTCCACAGCAATCGCCAAATCGCCAAATTGTGAGAGCCCAAAACAGCAGGCCGTCCAAAGACACTTCCGAAATCATAACTGGCCATGCGCATCTCAAACTTCCAATATCTAGCAAGCACATTACATTCAACCTGGTCTGTACTACTACAAGAAATTTGAGAGTGCCGTGAGTTTAAACCTGGTGCAATTTCTGCAGGAGGTCCACTACAGTGCAACACGTTCTGCAGCCAGGAATATGACCTTTGTGTCAATTCTACTTCAAAAAACACACGATGAGATATCCACTGACCTATCAAACCAGCAACTGAAAGGGGACAAGATATCACACCTTCAAGTGCAGCAGTTGTGTAATCGTAACCTGCCCAACCAAAAGTGAAAACAGTAGATACAATCATGACTCTAGTTGAGAGTTCCAACGCTGACATGCTCTTTGCATGGACTCCCAACCTGATGGTATGGATAGCATAGAAAACTGCTGCAGCAAGAACTTCAAGGTCTCCCAAGGTCGCTGTCTGACAACCTGCGGAGCCTTCACTGCCGATGCATTCACATCACAAACTGGATTTAGCCCTTGTCCCTCTACCAAGCAATCAAAATCTCAGAAACAGGGTAAACCTCACATAGACTTTTCAGGCTACTTCACATTGACAGGCCAGGAGGTGAATGAAGTGTACCTGTACAATATGGTGGAGAGGCTCCCAGTTTCATTTCCAAAAACACTCATGAGGAAGACACCAAAGAAGGCGATGACCGCAACACCCCATGTAACTGTGCTCACACAGCCCCTAGACACAGCAGAGATGAGAGGAACCAAGTCCGTGATGGTTGAAAGAATAAAGCCAGCTCGGATTGCAGTTGTGCTCCCCAGTGCATTTGTACTGATTGCAAAGTCTTCGGCTCACATCCAATTACTAAACTCGAATTCCGATTGATGCAGGGTAGATGATAACAGGTTAACCATTGCGAAATTGTGGTAAAATGAACAACAACACTCCCCTACCTAACTACCCTCTCGAAGATAAAGGCAAGGAAGCTCCATCCGCAATGCAAAATCGAACCCAAAGTAACAGAGCTCAGAAATGATTCCACTGAAAATCGTAATAAGATCTACACTTCTTTGTGCCACAAGCTAATTGCATTCAACCACCAATTCCTGATTCCGATTTCCAAGTTACAAGCTAAAAATTCAAGCAGCACTTTGCTGGAGTTACTGCCACTACGATTACACATTGCGAAAACCACTGCACGGAGGATTACCGGGCGGAGAGGGGTTGCGAACCTGTGGGCCTGAAGGGAGAGAAGCCACGGAGAGGTGTCGGGAAAAGAGTTAGGGTTAGAAGCTAGCAAGAGTTGTCGGGAAGAGAGTTAGGGTTAGGCTTACAATTTCATCCATTTTTGGGTAAACGATGAGTCATTTTTCATCCATCACTCGTTCGGGGGTTGAGAATACAAAAAGTGGGGGGTACTAGGAGGTACCTTCAAGACAACTGTCGGATCCGACGGTACTTTTGCATTGCTATGTAGTACCCCAATTTTTGGTTTAATGAATGTAAAAGCAAAATTTGAAAAGGGAAAGTGTTCTTTGTGGTTGGCAAGAAGATGGCTATTAATTGTGGTAGTAGGTTGTTGAGGAGTATACAGTACAATAATATTACTATGCAACGTTAATACTCGGGGAAGTCACTTAGTGTATTGTTTGGGGACACAATGAGCGTACAACACATATTTTTTGGGGGGCTATGTTGCTCATTTACTGCATTTTAGTGGACCCTATATTTTTTAATAATTCTACTTTCTTCAATTTCTTACCACCCTATGTGTAATTATAAATTAAAATCTCCATAATATTTCAGACCTTTCATTATTTATATTTATTTGAATTTCTATCGTGGAATATTACAACATTTTTTTTGTAAGTTTTTTTGTAAAAATCATAGTAATTACAAAAATGCTTAAAATAATCTAAAATCTTTAGGGAAAATATAAATAATAGTGGTGAACAACAAGGTGTAGGTAGCATGCTTCTTGAGCTTACATAGAAAGAAATTCAATTAAAAAATAATAATTTTGCAGTGTATATTGGAATTTAAGGGTTTTGAGCTTTAAAGTGCTGTAAAATACGTAATTTTAACAATTTTGAGGAATGGTAGATTGAACTAGAAAGCAGATGATAGCCCCATACTTTCTTAATTGGGACTACTCTCATTTGAATCAAGAACTAGGTGAAAATTAGTGTTTGACAAAAATATGACCAAATATGGCCCTCTGGAGCTCTTTAAACGCATAGGGGTCAATGAACGATGATAGAATTCTTGTCTTGCATGGGAGGAACAACCAGAGAATTATACAAACATCAATGAAATGTTCCTCAAAAGTACACTTAATAACCCTCATCCAATGAGTTCATCCATTTTGTAGATGGATTTGTGATCATTTTTCATCTAGTTCTTCAAATTTTCTTACCTAAACTCAACCTAAAAATTTTTAAAAAATTCCCTACCAATTACTATAACGCTATTTTAGAAATACTATAAACATAATTTTGGGTATTACAAGTGACCCTATATTATATATAATGTGCTACCTCACATTTCTTCAAGGCTATGGTATATCAAAAAAATATATAATTTTTATCAACCATGAATAAATGTCACCCTATATTTGTTCTCTCATAATTATCTAAATTTTCGATAGTGACTTCCCCGGGCGTTAATATCTTTTGTAATGAAAGATAGTAAATA
Organism: Eudonia truncicolella; assembly: GCA_949315975.1. NCBI lineage: Eukaryota > Metazoa > Arthropoda > Insecta > Lepidoptera > Crambidae > Eudonia > Eudonia truncicolella. Next base: position 17,970 of record CASGGC010000002.1, read on the forward strand.
GATCATCGTGTTTAATGGATGAACGTCTCAAGCTGGCACTCATATATATTTTAGACTTTGATTAAGAATTGCCAGTTAGGCTTTAGTCATTTTTTAAGCTGATTCAATCCAACTGTAAAGTCATATAATTAAATTTCTCAAATATATTGGAGCGCAAGTTTGTCAGATTCACATACACTTTTGGCACCTGACATCGCCGCAATTCAGCATTAATCTCATTCTAGAAGATTGCAATTTTAAGCATCTAATACGCTCCATAGCCAAGGAATTATTACTATGAATACCAAATGAACCTATTTTTATTCAAAAGCTGCTGAAAATTATACTTCACCAAATTCTTCGGAACGTGGATACATATCAAATCAACTTTAGGAAAGTGAGAAAACTTAATATTATTGTAATTATATAACCTTTACTCATTTAAATATTGATATTGGATAGGAACTTATCAGAAAGTATTAGCAATATTTGCTACACCATATATGTTGTAGCACATCATCTACTTCAACAAGTTTACAGCAAGAGAAAGTATTCCGCTCTCTTGTTCATAGGATTATTTGCCTTGTACCTTCTGTGTCCGTCTTGATTTTCTCAATGGCTTGCATCCGAGTTGACGGTCATGAAGTTCCTATTGTGTTTCCAGTTGAAGAGAGTGGATGCGCTAGAGTTCTCTGTCACCTTCTCCATGTGCGATTCAAATTTGTAGAGTCTTCCATATATATTGAGCAAGAGAAAATGTCTGAATCGGGTGAAGTTCAACAGTCTATCCCTATGGTGCGATCTGTACATGATGGAACTCATTGTTGGTTACTCGCTCCAGAAAACTATAGAGCATATGGATTGCCTCTCTCTTTGCTTGCCCCATCAACGGAAATTCGTAGCCGCCATTCAGAAAATTCTACTGTCGATATGCCGAGTGTAGCACAAACTGATTTACTTGGTTCACCACGACAACCTTTGCAGACTCTACATCAGACTACTGTTCTTCGTGCAGTAAAAATAGAGAGACTTGATCCATCATAGAGTTGTCTTCAGATTCCGAGGATGAATCTCTTCACGTCACTACGCTAAAAAATATGAATTATGTACCGCTTGTCTCAGGCAAACCGGAGTTGTTGAAATCAATATCCGAAACTCCAATTGACAGTCCATCACACTCGTCTTACTCCCGGCCCCCACTCCATCCCTCAGCAGCTGCCACTGAAAGCATATTGGATTGTTTGAAGAGACTAGCCACAGTGCATCGTTCCCGAAATGAGTTATCAACAATTGATTTCAAGACCATGAAGCATCAACGTGTACCTTTCTTCCACCAATGTTTGATGGGGATATCATTTTCGAATTGCCTCCCTGTGGATCATCATCGGCTTCCTCAGGCGCTCGAAACTTGGAGGGAATGGACAAACGCTATGATGGACATCCTTGGTGCAAGGTGGTGACGACTAACATTCAGAATGTAGACAGCCTCAAGTTCCGTAAGTCCTATTGCGCTGGTTACCTTGCTTGTCATAATTTAGATTGTGATTACCTAAAGAGAACTTCTAAACGGAACGAAACTGAATGGAGCGGTTATACAAGCAGTCCAGTTGCAGTAGGGGATTGTCCTCCTAAAGATTGTACTCTAGTTTGCAAGGTTTGCAAAAAATTCCCAGTCTGCCTTAATTCATGCAATGCTAGGATCTACTACGTATACAGTGATAGCCCACGAATGACTAGGGCTGCAATTCACTTTGGTAGTCATGCTCATCCTATAGCAAGAGGCATGTATAGGGATTCTGCTGAAAAAATACATGGGTTAATTGCGGAGCAAGTGGCTAAAACACCAACAGCCACCAACTCTGCAATTGCTTTGTCTAGTAAGGATTTCCTACAAAGTATTTGTTTCACAACGGTGATGGCGAGAAGAGGATGTTGAAGGGAGAAGAAATGGAGGAGGTCATGGATCGGTTTCAATATCTAAGCAGTCCTAATATTCGAAATGTCATCTCTTCATTTCGCTCCAACAATCGGGGAGGTGTCATTGACAACATCATGATCATGAAGAAAGAGTCCAAGTTTGAATTCATTCATGATAGCGTTTTCCCGGGACAAGGCAAAGAGAAGGTGTACATTTTCAAGATGCTCACCGAAGGACCTGGAAGTGGAGTCGACCTTGTCAAGCGCATGCAACCTGAAGGCAATTTACAGAATGCGTGGATGATGTTTGATCACGTGAAGCGATTGAAGGAATGGACAACAATGGCCTGCCATGTGTACGATCCTCATTACAAGAAGGTGATGACCATTGCAACATGCGATATGCAATCTGAAGATACAGAGATTCAGGTACAATTTTGGATGTGTCTGAATGCTGTAATGTTGCGACATGGAGTCGACCGTCCAAACTTCAAAGGATTCATGGCAGATAGTGCTATGGCAAATTGGAATGCGGTTCGTATTGTATATGGATCCGGCTTTGCCTTAGACAAGATGGAGAATCGCGAAAGGACATGCTTGTTGCATTGGACTACTTCACTTCAAAAACATACTAGAAAGCACATCAAGGAAGCATTGCAGGAACAACACATCACGCTTTGCAAACAATATAAAGATGCAAAGACAATGGAAGACGCAGAAACATGTTACCTTGCAATTCGATCATGGTGGTTGTCATCTGGAGCTGCTTCTGAAGATGCGCTCCATCATTTAGATCATTGGCTTGCATTTTGGCACTTCAGATATCGACAATGGGGAGGTTTCATGCAAATGGTAAGCAACCATTTATGTTTAAGTATGTTAACATGTTCCTTTGTCTGAATTGATATTTGCAAATGAGTTTTTTCTTGTACTAAAATGAAAGTTTGCAAGCTACAGTTCGAGTTAATTTTAGAATTTTTGAAATAATGTAAATGTTGGTGGCCTAGCAGGACTTGGGCTTGGAAGAACTAGCTGACATGCCTTCCTGCAATTTGTCGGAAACAGTTCATAATAAATGGCTGCAAATGTCTGGAAACCGAGGTAACAATTTGTTTGACGCCACTTGTGATGACAGTATTCGTGCATGGATGCAAATGACTAACTATCGAGCATACTTAAGGGGGCACGCATCTGGATCTGGTCCATCAAAAGGGGAGTTGAAGTTGAGAGCTGCAAGACGAAGCGGTGATCCTAAAAAATTGGCAGATGCGCTAAACACATTACCAGGAGGTGAAGGTGTTGGTAGTCGAGTACCACATTTGGAAGGCGAAGAGATATTTGGGAGCACAAAACGGAAGTTGGATGTTCCTATCGGAGATGCTGGAGATTCACATCGACCTGATAAGGTCAATTTTTCTCAACCTCGAGTGCGAACGAGATCTACGACGGTTGCAAGAGACTCTTCCAATGCCAATGATATTCAACCTGAAGTGCAAGAAAACCAACATGTTACATCTGCATTTGAAAGTGATTGCGACACCTCAAAATGGCACATTGCAAGAATCAGCCACAAATCAAATGCAAAATGTCAAGCTCAACAACAGGGATCACAAGTCAAGTGCACTGCTCGAATTTCAAGAGGACAGAAGGGAACTCCTGCTCCCACCTACCGTGGAAGAAAAGAAGATTACGGGAGCAAGCGTGAGGTAATGGCAAACTTTTGGTTTTGTTGGGATGACATTGAACGTTGTGTGAAAGGTACAAAGCGGAAGTATGTTATTGATAGGCCGGAGGTGCCAGAAATTTGGCCAGTTTTGACCGGTACCAATCTCACTCGAGAGGAAACGTTTATGTTACAGCATGCCGGCTTTCATCTGCAAGAGCGCCCTACACTATCGCCACGACGACTTTTTAACATGTCTAACATGTTCACAAATGTGTTGTATGACGAACCAGCGCCTCAAGATGCAGATGTGTATCCTACAGTCAGGAACAATCGAGCCATTCGGCGAAACCCTAATGCCCCAACTATAGAGCAGCGGAACAAATGGGAGAGTGCTCGTAATGTTAGAGGACAGATTGTTGCTATCACCATGCTTCCTTTTCCGGGACTGGGTGCAATTGTTTCATTGGAGACCGGAGCGGATCATGACAAAAATGTGTATCGAATTACATTGGGTATGTTTCCAATGTGTACTTGCCCGGACTTTGTGAATATGGCAGTTTCAGCTATTGGAGGTCGTCAATCGTACGTGAACTGCAAGCATTTGTATTACATATACCGCTACTCCAGTAAGATGGACATTCATGAACACAAGTTCATTCATGCACCTAGTTATAGCTTCAATGAATTGAAGCTTATTTTAGTACGTGCAGGGATCATTCATCTTGTGCAATAGATAGAGCTTATTATTTCTCTGTTCGTTATTCATATTATATTAATTTTTGTTAGTGAGGTCTCACATTGTTTGACGTGAATAAAATGAGCAATTCTTATGTATTCATAAAGGCATCATGCTTACTTGTAAATGTTGATTTTGATATGTTGGAGTAAATGCTCAAAAAATCACACCTAAATTATTGTGACTAGTACTTCCACAATTCACTATGTTCAGCTACATTAATTACGATAAAATGCAAATAGATTAGAAATGTAGCGTTTCAATCTAACCATACATTATGAATAAACCTAATATTAACACTATTAATATACAAAATGATAATTATTGTTGCAAAAAAATATTATTATACAAAATTAACGGACATAGGGTTGGTGGTAATAGGGTTTTTATATGCTATAAATAGTAATATTTTAACTATTTTAAACAAATTTTCCCCCAAAAAATATATTCGAAATTTATTGTAAAAAATCGGATTTGGGAGCTCAAGGCTCACAGAATTGACGCTCGCAGCTCACAAGCTTAGCGCTCGCCGCTCACAAGCTTAGCGCTCGCCGCTCACATCCTAACGTCGTTGTCCTGGGTTGGTGACAATAGAACTAGCCAACCTCTCAATGTACCTCTCCATGTGCCTAGACGGATCCTCATCCTTAGTTCCATAAAACTTAGGGAGGTGGGCTGGCATATCCACCGCCGCCAAGTTTTGTGGAACCACAATGGGTAAACCTCTCGGCCTAACCAATGGATCAATGGGTGGAAAGGGAGGCGGACCCTCTCCCTCCTGAGCCATGGTGACCGGTGTGTCCACTCCTATTCCCCTATCAACTTCTACAGGAATTTCTTTCCTAACCGTATTAGTCTCCTCCGATATCTCGTCACTCAACTTAGAGGTAGTAGCCTCCTCCTCAAGTTGAGCATCTACCTCTAAATTTTCTAACACTAGACTAGTAATAGGATCCACATTCAAGCAACTTTCTATCCCAACTTCTACCTCTTCTATAACTTCACTAATCTTAGACAATCTTTTCCTACGTGTACTCTTTCCTAATCCTAACTCCAATTTAGGTTTGTGAGATCGGGTCTTACCTTGCATTCATGCACATTCGATCAACCCTCACTTGACCATACATACCCCTTGCTACCTTCACTCTTTTTAATGTTTTCACTTTTCTTGATGTGGTTTAAAATTGAGGAGGTGAGGAAAGAGAACCTGCAAGCCAACTTAAGTGAAAAATCCCAAACATGGGATAGGCATGCTCATGTCAATTCTTAGTCAAGCCGGAGCATCACCTCCGACTCTTCCCTCGAATTGACACTCACCACAATACCGAGGTTGAGGGGCTGACCTTCGCCATGCACCACATCGAAGACCGAGGCATCACCCTCTCGCCTTCAACACGATGCGATGACTAGGGAATTACCCTCCCCAACGGATAACGACAAAGACAAGTACTAAAATCCTTCCTTAATTAATTAATTCACTTTGAAGAATATCTTACCTCAAGCAATTCGCTTCCTCCTGCAAGTTAGCACTCACACTCGACCGTGACTCAATGTGACATTGACAACAACAACTCTCAATCAACAATTCTAATCTAAAACATCAAATTAAAAATCCCTTAACTTGGATACTCACCCCAAGGTGAGTGTCAAAGTTTTCTCTTCCTAAAATTAATTATCCCTCTAAGATTTAATGAGCTAATAATCGTCCTATTAATGTTATGTTCTTATGCCATCCCAAGAGGGTTTAGGGTCGTACCTCAAGCCGCGCTCCTTCCTCAAATGTTTAAATGAAATTGCAATTCATTCCAAAGAAAAGAAAATTCATCTATCCTAACAAATGGCAAAAAATCCAAACCCAAAAAAAATACTCACCTTGCACCGCGTGCTCCTTCCTCACCCTCAAGTTCGTGCCTCCAAGCTTTCAATCCTCCTAAGAAAAAAAAAATGGAATTCAACTAACCTAACCCAATGCCAACAATCAAAACAAAATGAAATGCTTACCACACACCATGTGCTTCTTCCTCTCCCTCAAGTTCGTGCCTCCAAGCTTCCAATCCTCCTAATCCCGCTTCGCTCCCGGCGGACGCACCATTTATGTCAGTCATAAACCCCCACCCTTATGCGTCTGTAGTCCGGGTGGGAGCCCATGACTCACATGAACTTCACTGGCCTTAGTAATCAGTTGTAACTTATATCCATTCTAATTGGTGAATCAATGTACTTAACACCTCCTCCTTTATTAACTCAAACTCAAGTGTTTACAAACACTAGAGTATCACACTCACACAAATCAAAGAAAAATTCAAGTTCAAGGTTGTAGGCTAAATAATATCAACCTAGAGATCTAATGATATAATGCCTCTCACTGAGGTTCATTACTTGATCACAATACACATAGCATATTACCACACTTATCACTAAGCCTACTCCAACCCCGTCATTCAACCTTCATAGGATTCATGAACCCTTTGCTAACCTTCCTATTATTTCCTTCTAAGAGCTTTGTGCCTTCATCTACCTAGTGAGGGAGAGAGAGAGAGAGAGAAGTAGTCCTAATTGCAAGAGTGAGAGAGTGAGAATGAGCCTCCTCCCTTCCCTTCGGGAGACTACCCCCTTCCATCACCAAGCCTTACCGGCCGTAGATCTAACCATACATCTAACGGTTGGAATTGCCGGCCGTCATACTCTAGCCGTCATCCCTAAAATCCCTAGATCCAACGGCCTTGGTCTTTCATCCACTTGATCCGACGGTCTTCATCGGACTACCTCCTTCCATCACCAAACCTTACCGGCCGTAGATCTAACCATACATCTAACGGTTGGAATTGCCGGCCGTCATACTCTAGCCGTCATCCCTAAAATCCCAAGATCCAACGGTCTTGGTCTTCCATCCACTTGATCAAATGGTCTTCATCCGTCCGGCTTCATCCGCTTAGCATCATCCACCGTTCGTTGCCATCCTTCATTCGTTCGTCTTCATCCTCCGTTCGTTGCCATCCTCATGTCCTTCGCAAGTATCTTGATTTTTTCCTACGAATTACTTAACTTAAATCTAATTTGACCCACTAACCTCCTTTCTAATTAACCCGCGAACCTTCATAAACCGTGAGCGGTTAGGTGAATATAAGTAAAATGCTTCTAAAAAATGAAAAGTAATTGAGAAGGTTCTACTCACACATATGTAGTAACTTCTTCTCCGTATCCGCCTACAGACTATTCCTGCTTTTACCACTAGCTCATCTTGGGATAGCACTGGTCAATGGAACCAACCGGATTCGAACCCGGGTCGGTCCAGACCTTAATCCAGTCTCTTACACACAACTCGCATCCACAGGCGGATGTGCCAAAATCCAGTGACTATCTATATAGGTTAATAAAACCCCGTTTACTAAACTTAAGCCTTTAAGCCTAGGAACCCCATCAACCAACCTCTAAATAACTCTAATAATTCCTAGTAGCATTTAAGTACTAACACCCTAGCTTCAACTTAATTCAACTAATAACTAAGAACACAATTTGTTTTTATGCTTTTGAATATTTGAACACAACTAAAAGTCCGAGTTTTGTTAATCCTTGCGATTAAGAACACATGTGGGCACCATATTGGGCTCACATAATTGGCGACCATCTGGGACTGAATCCAGTATCTCTTGCTGGAGGGCAAGTCGCCATCACGCCCTGTACTCCTTGCATCGACTGCCGGATGTGCGGGTTGGGAAGCTCTCCCCATTCAATGTCTCCAATTGAAGTGAGTTGTTCGGAAATGCCTCCCGAACGAGGTAAGGACCCAACCAAACCGCATCAAACTTACCCGGAAATTCGAGTTTTCTAGCATCTTGAATAAGCACCATCATTCCTGGCCGTAGGGCCCTCTTCTTATGTCGTTTGTCGAAGGTGATCTTTCTTCGGCGTTGGATGGCCTCAACATGCTGAGCCGCCGTCCTTCTCCTCTCATCCAACTCCTCTAGGTCTGTCAGTCGATTCTTCAAGGACTGACTATCTGTAAGGCGTGAGCCAATGGCAACTCTAAGTGACTCTACCTCAAACTCAATGGGAAGTGTGGCTTCCAACCCATACACCAACGAGAATGGAGTGGCC
>CASGGC010000003.1:0-13126 GCA_949315975.1 Eudonia truncicolella
GAAGCAATAGGAACGCACATGGGTACCCAATGGGAACACAATGGGAACGCAATGGGAACGCACATGGAACACGCAGTGAACGCAATTGGGAACGGGGTGTGGACCCATTGGGAACAGGCAGTCGTACAAGGGGGACATGGTTTAGGGAACACATGGGGAACGCAGAGTGCATTTTATGGGGCTTAGGGTAACAAATGGGAAACAAAATACATATGAATGTATGGGTTAGGGTTATGGAAGAAAGGGAACTCCAACCACTCGATCGAGTGGAAGAAATGAAATTCGACACCGGGGACGGGAAATTGTGTACTATGACACAGTTATAGTTAGGTCCACTTCCGCAATGTTGGAATTGATGGAATGACAGAATAGGTAGTAAATGAAGGTACAATATCAACAGGAACATGTGACATTCATAGAAAAGAAACACGACCAAGGGCACACAAAAAGCGTGGAGGATGAACAATGGACTGAATTGAATGTGTGCGGAAGCCACGCATATAAAGGCAATGAAGAATGGGATGTGATTTTATTCAAACATTTGGTGGGGCATGGGCCTCACTACAACCAGGAGAACGAACTGACAATTTGTGAACCCACTCAGGAAAGAAACGTTGCAATTGGTCTTCGGTCCAATTGTATCTGGTAACTTCCAAAGGGAGACCGAGCTTGGTCCAGGCCGGGGGTGGCACGGGAGGTTTAGCGAGGGAGGCCAAACCAGCGCGCAGAATGCGATGGGCTCTTGAGTTAGGGCCCATAGATTCGATGATGGAGAATTGGTATTCGCGAGTCGAGATGCGGCGACGGCGTGATACTTGGACGGGAGTTGGAAAATATTCGGGGGGAGGGCCCGAATTGAGGTCAAGACCCTGCAGGAGGAAACGTAAAGAAGAATTAATTCCAGAAAGAAGAGTGGAAAACATTGCAGGGGCCAAAAATGAAAGTGAAATTGGCGAGTGGTCGATTATAAGGTACATGAGAAAACAAGGAAAATGATGGTTAGGAAAGAGAAATGAGAGGTGGCAAAAAAATACCAGAGGGAATTCACGGGTCGGGGTGGCCATGGCGCGAATAGCAGCAGAGGAGGGCATCTCTGTAGGCACATGTATTGAAGGCGGGGAAGTGGTTTGGCGCGCCACGACACGATGCTGTGAGTAGGGACCGTTGGGGCGTCTGAACGCAGAACGCCCAGAGGTGGGCAATGTGCGTGAAGGAGGCGGAAACTGGAAGCAGCAGAAGATATGGACACGGTTACTTTGGAGCATTCCATATGCAGTGAATACATAAGCTGATTGTGCAGACACTACCGAACGCCCTTACGTTCTAAGAGGCCGGTTGGTTTTAATTTCCCTTTAATGTTGGGTCTGGCAGCTACGTCGACAGCCTTCCTGATGGGGTCCGAGTGGTGGAGTGGGGGCTGTCCAAACCTATGGATCACAACGAAGTCTCGTATGTCTTGCAACGGGCTGTAGAAAAGACGTTCGAACCAAGGTTGGAAATGTTTGATCATGTCGGCATCAGGGGAAGCGTTGGTAGAGAAGGAGGGGGGGAAGACGGCATTCTGGTCGGGGTTGATGGCACTCTTGTAGGGGCTGTCGTCTACGAGAAGGGTGTTTTGTTCAGTGGCAAACAAAGCGTCAGAATCAAAGGAACGAGGGGGCCACCACATCGTAAGGCCCAAATTCTTCTGGAACAAAGTGGCGTTGGGGTTATCCGGGCTCTTCAACTCGACGCCATGGGAGTCCGCATATTTGGAGCAATGTTGCTGCGCGAAGAGGTAGCGAGGGCGGGTTTCTTCACTGAACAAGAAATTGCCAATGGCGATAACATTGCTCATTGTCATGGAGGACCAAACGCAGACATAGAAATGAAGGCAACAGAATCTCCAAAACATCCTGTATCCGAGTCTGGGAACGACAAACTTAGATCCAACCATGGTGGGTTGGCTGTGGGACTCTTGAGGTCCAAGAAGCCAACTCGGGAGGATGGTTTGGCCTCGATCAACGTGATGACATTTGCAAAAGATGCCATTGAGATCGAAGACAAGTACAAATCTTCTGGTGTTCCGAGCAGCAGGGTCCTGCCCACAGGAACATAAGAATCAGGGCCAGAGAAATAAGCACTTGTGTGATTCACAGAGAAGCAAGAAATACACGTGTATAGTAGCTGGAAGGGGTGAAGAAGCCCAGAACTGCCTGTACCTCGATTCGGAAGGGTTCGAAGAGCCACGACCGGGAATCGCGCAATTCTACGGAAGAGCGTGGCCCTTCACTACACAAGAGTCTCTTAGCGGCAAGCACGCCCATCTCCCTGGTGAAAACTTGTCTACCTTTACTAAGGGGATTGTTTGGGTACACGAAGAGCCTATTGAGAACGTCTTCGACAGTGGCCTGCACAACTTAAACGAACAACAAGGATGAGAAGTAGAGGACCACAAAATAGGGGAGAGAGACGAGGAAGATCCTGTCGATCGAGAGGAAGATTCTAAGAGGGTTCACTTACAAGAGGAAAGGGGCGAGGAATTGGGGGAGGAGCGGCGGCGGAAGGGGCGTCAATGGCATGACGAGAATCGGAGGCGGTGAAGGCACCGGGAGGATTGCGGACGTCGACGAAGCCACGGTGTTGCACCCGCCACATATGGGCAGGGTCATCGACTTGGCCATCCGAAGCTGCGGCGACGGAGAGAGGGGCAATGGGGTCGTGGGGGAGGACGTCGGAAACAAGCTGAGAAGGCACAGAGACCAAAGCAGTGTCGGAGTCCACCACAGCAATGGCTGGCAGAGGCTGGGGAGCCTGCAAGAGACATGAATTTAGAATATACCACAAGAGGTCTCACCTCCTACAAAAATAGGAACGTTGTACAAAGAGCAAATAAGCGGGAAACAGCAAGGAAAAGAGTAAATGAAGGAAATAAGGGATAATAAGATAAATCACTTACGGGAGGGTGCGTAGAGGAAAGGAGACCAGGGTTTTGAGGAGCAGGGACAACTTGGGGGGGGTCAGGGTGTGGTGGAGAAAGAGTAAGGTCCGCAGCAGTGATTGAGGAAATGACATGCCCCGCCACAGGGTCGGCATCTGTGGCGGGGGAAGAGAAAGGAGGAATGGGAGAGGGTGCAGGAGAAACAAGATCCAAAGTAGCATCCACATCGGGCAGGGAAATCTCACGGGCAATTGTTGGGATACAAACACTCGCATCAGCGGCAGGCAATCGCAGGTCAGTGGTAACATCCACGGAGTCTTGAGATGGGGGATCTGTGCAGCCTGCTGAGGGTGTGGCGACAGAGGCGCCGTGGTCACTGAGAGGTGTATCCTCTAGAGGAGAGGAGGATACGACCGGGGAGAGTGAGGGATGGGCTGGGACGAAAGGGAAGGGTTGCTCGTGGACGTCGACGTTGCCTTCTTGCATAGACTCGAAAGGGTGAGGAGTTGCATCTGTAAGGGAAGGCGTTTCCTCCTCCATTCCGGGAAGTTGGAGTAGAGGGCTTTCCTTTGGGACTCGTAATGACGAGGGACCCTCCATTTGAAGCAGTGGACTGTGAGATTCAGAAATAGACAAGTGTTGATTATCTTCACCGTCGACAACCACATCCGAGGGAGAAAACACAAGAGGGGCGGGGGCCTGTGTAAAGAGTTCAAATCAAAACCAATCCAATCTTGGAGCAAAGGGTATGAGAGAGATGTAAGTTGGGTGGAGACGTCAGTGAACAACAAAGTTCCAGCCGCCCAGCAGGAACAGTTAATAACATGGAAGTTGACGCAGGTGTAGGGGAGGATTCCTGTCGATTTACATGAAAGCACAAACTGATCCCACACCCTGTCCAATGTTCTAAGTGAACAAGTACGAATAAAAATAGTTTTGGTCAAGTTCCTGTCGATCGAGAGGAACTTGTAATCGTGGGGATAACAAGTTCCAAGCGACAAACAGGAAACAAGGTTCCCTTTCGGCAGCGAGTAACATATTATGTGGAAGCAGAATAAAGATATGAAATTTGATTAAAACCATGCCAACAAAATACACACGAACTTGAACTCGAGAGGGGATGAGAGTTCCTGTCGATCGAGAGGAACTTGTAATCGTGGGGATAACAAGTTCCAAGCGACAAACAGGAAACAAGTTTCCTTTTCGGCAGTAACATATTATATGTGAAACAGAATAAAGATATGAAATTTGACTAAAACCATGCCAACAAAATACACACGAAATTGAACTCGAGAGGGGATGAGGAGAGTTCCTGTCGATCGAGAGGAACTTGTAATCGTGGGGATAACAAGTTCCAAGCGACAAACAGGAAACAAGTTCCCTTTTCGGCAGTAACATATTATATGTGAAACAGAATAAAGATATGAAATTTGACTAAAACCATGCCAACAAAATACACACGAAATTGAACTCGAGAGGGGATGAGGAGAGTTCCTGTCGATCGAGAGGAACTTGTAATCGTGGGGATAACAAGTTCCAAGCGACAAACAGGAAACAAGTTTCCTTTTCGGCAGTAACCTATTTAAATGTGAAACAGAATAAAGATATGAAATTGACTAAAACCATGCCAACAAAATACACACGACTTTGAACTCGAGAGGGGATGAGGAGAGTTCCTGTCGATCGAGAGGAACTTGTAATCGTGGGGATAACAAGTTCCAAGCGACAAACAGGAAACAAGTTCCCCTTTCGGCAGTAACATATTATATGTGAAACAGAATAAAGATATGAAATTGACTAAAACCATGCCAACAAAATACACACGACCTTGAACTCGAGAGGGGATGAGGAGAGTTCCTGTCGATCGAGAGGAACTTGTAATCGTGGGGATAACAAGTTCCAAGCGACAAACAGGAAACGAGCACACAAAAAGGAATGCACTCAGTAGGTCGTATAGTGGGAATAGTAGGAAATGTGATGTGACTTTGCAGCCTCGGAGAGGAGAAGGCTATTGAAAGATTAACGTAATAATTTTATTGAAGTGTACAGAATGTTACAATGAACATCGCCACGGAAAGTGTGGGAAGGTGTAATATTTACGCTAGATCAAGAGTGAACCTCTCGGTCGAGTGCAAACTAACTACTCCTCCGGACGCTGTGGACACTTGTCTGATAACGCGTCTCCTTCCACATTCTGGACCACAAATCCAGGATGTGATTCAGAAATCCTAAAAAATATGAAGAGCATGTGAAATCATGGAAGTGAATGAAGGAAAATGGAATGTGAGGGGGACTTACAGAGGATGGAGGGGCAGTGGCGGCGGTGGTGGCCGGCGCGACATTGCGGTTGGGGCCGACACTTGTCTCCTGGGATGGTCCCATTTGTGACATCTTCACAGCCTGGAGCTCGGCCATGAAGGTCTTCGTCACATTCGCAATCTCCGCTCTTGTAGCCTCCGCATTCAACTGCAACATTTGGGAAAGGATCTCGATTGTAACGCCCTGTTGTTGTGGAGGAGGAGGAGGCAAGAACGGAGGCTGCAAACCCCCAAGGGGTTGGGGAGGTGGGGGAGGACTGACTAGGACGTCCTCCGCATGCAGGACTGGACCTCCGACAACGTTTTCATCCTCTCGAGCTCGGCTGGAAGGGGTCGCCAACTCGCAAGGAGTGTCTTGGTCACCAGGAGTGACCCCGGGGGAGGGGAGATCGGAGGTTGTAGTGTCCGAGTGAGCACGCCGTGGCTGGGACCTAAAATCCAGAGTTCGCGCTAGAGGTGGCGAAGACATGGGAGGCGGCGTATCTCGAACCGGAGACGTCGCAAGCGGAGTACACAAAGACTCGTCGGGGGTGCCATACCGCCTGGGTGGGGAAGGAGGAGGAGAAGGCGGCTCCTCTTCGTCAGAGGAATACACCTCAACATCGTCTTCCTCCTCAGCTTCGTCTTCCTCCATAGCGTCGTCATCATCCTCCGCAGCGAGGTCCACCACTTGTTCGTCGTCGTCGTCGTCTGCTACAACCTCCACATGTGTAGCTTGGCCCTGCGAGCTCTGGACATTTGCGCCCTCCTCCATTGCCTCCGCCTCGTCAACACCAAGATGTTGAGACACTCCAAGGGGCTCCGTGAAATGATCTCCCTGCAATAAAAAAAACATTATGCGCATGTAAGTTCCAGTTGATCGATTGGAATAACAAAGGACGTATACAAACACAAACAAAATAGCACTCACGTATGCGATTTGGGGAAGCGGCGCATCCATGTCCTCTTCCACGTCGGCGTCATCGAGTGGGTCTATAAGGCCGTCTTTGTCCATGAAGTCGCTTCTGCTCAGGCAGAAACTCTTCTCCACCATAACCCCGTACTCCTCATTATGCACGATGTTGACGTAGTTGAGAACGTTGCTTTTCAACATCTGCAAGGAGAAAGAGGGTGAGTTCCTGTCGATCGACTGGAAGTGATAAAATGAAAGTGAGTTCCTGTCGATCGATTGGAAGTGATAAAATGAAAGTGAGTTCCTGTAGATCGACTGGAAGTGATAAAATGAAAGTGAGTTCCTGTCGATCGACTGGAAGTGATAAACTGAAAGTGAGTTCCTGTCGATCGACTGGAAGTGATAAACTGAAAGATGAGGAAGGTGACACCTAATGCAAGGGGAGTAGCTTACCAATGCGGCAGCGGAGGCCTTCAGACCGCCGAAGAAATTCACAAAAAGCCTGCCCCTCCCTCCCCTCAAGTCGAGAAACTGAAAGTATGTCTCCATGCGCAGCTCTCCTTTGTGAAGCTCGTAAGAGCGCTCCGACCAGAGGTGCTTCTTGGCAAAATAACGGGGGAGGTCAGGCGGGGAGAAGGCTCCTGGGAGCTTGCAGGGTTGGTGAAGTTTCTTGTTGACGACGAACCAGATGTGGACGATCGGGTGGGATCTCCACTTTGACAATTCTGGCACTTCGGGGAGGTCCTCAGCAGGGCATGGTGTGTAGTACGATGGCACAGTGACGAACGTGTCCGGATGTCTTGAGCACAGAAACTCCATGAAACGCAAGACACCATCGTAATTGATCTCGTCGGAGACGAGCATGAACACAGGCACACGACGGAGACCCGGGTACCAGGAAGGGTCGTTCATGTACCTCGCCAGTGAGTCCAAGACTGGAAAAGGTGCCTTCACACCAGATTCAAAACCTGGAATAAATCTAAAGTCTACGAGGCAACCTGCAACGATGTTGCATCCCAAATACTCCTTATCAGACGTCCGCTGCCTACCAATAACAAAATCTCCGGAAGATTCAACTCTCGTGCAAATGGAAACAAAACGGCCAGGCTCCAGTGGACCGTCCTTCCTCAACCAAAACTCGAGCATGCGCTGGAGAGCCTCAGAAGGGGCGAGGTTCTTGTGGTTGTAAATGCGCTTCTTGTTCAACCACTCCGTAGTTGCCACTTCAAAAATGCTCGCCCACTTGGCCTTGGTCACCCTTGTGTCCTTCTTGAATTGCACCCCACAAGGGCCGTTTAGTACTTGCTGGCCATCCTCTCCATCAAAAAATTTCATCTGTGGGTCCGTCCGCGCGAGCTCGTGGATGATTATATTCTTCCACTTCCTCTTGTTCGCCCAGGCAAGGAAGGTGCAATGACCGCATTGTTCGCCCTAGGTTGGCGAAGGCACACTCTGGGGAGACCCTTGGAGTTCAGTTCTGTGAGCCTCCTCGCTGCTGTGTGGAGGTCTTGAGTTGTTATCCCAGAGAGGGCTTTGAACGTCTCCTGCTGAGTGCTTTGCAACGTATTTCCTCGGGACGAATGCTAGCAGCAGTCTTCTTCTTGTAATGAGCTTCTCTCCTCACATCTTCAGCGTCTTCGTGGTCCTTGATGAATTTCTGATGAGTATCAGGATTCACTAGTTCTCCATCCTCGTGCATTGTAAAGGCTTTCCTCCATGAAGAGTAAGTGAGATCGTCACTCATGATGATGGCGAGCTCGGCTGCAAGGTGCTCATGCGTAATCCTCGGATTGATTCCAGAGAATTGTGCCTCTGCGCTGAGGATAAAACTCTGCAACAACAGCCACATTGTTTAATACCGTAGTTTGTCATATGAATATATTGGAGGGCAATGGTCATGAAGTGGGTTCCAGTCGATCGACAGGAACCCCAGGCAAAAGTGAAAGCATATGAAAAGGGGTGGGTTCCAGTCGATCGACTGGACCCAAAGGCAAGAGATGGGGTTCCAGTCGACCGATTGGATCCCCTTGGAAAAAAGGGGAACCCATGACAAAATTGAGGACATCATATACATAGCATTTACTGAGTTTGGAATGACACCAACCTTCCAGTTCTTCACATTTTGGTCTTCCGCATTCGATGCATTGATCCTCACCCTTGGAAGGCTTATGAGTTGACAGCCATACCCTCCTTACATTTACAATGGTTGCTGCCCAGGAAGGAACCCTCGCAAACATCTTGTTTGTTCTATTCAGAGTCAAGGACAACCTAGTTGTGTAATTATACTCTTGTGTGTACACTATGCAACTAGGCCAAGCCTTGAATTTCCTCTTTGTGATGCTATCCGTTATCCTTGTGGCCCACAATTGTTCTTGCAGCAGCCACTGTGTGCTGGCCACCGATTATGATAAAGTCCTTGTCCTTGATATCCTCCCACCTGTAGGGAGGTTGCCATGGCTTGTCCTCGGGAAACACTGGCATGACGCAAATGTTGTGTTTGCGTCCAGGTTGGCTCTACTTGTGACAGGTAGGCCACCATCTGCTCCTTCAGTTCCGGATCATACTTTCTCGCAACCTGCAGCAAGAAATGTGACGGTTAGTGTTCAGGAGTCCTTCACATCAACCACAGTTCAATAAATCGAGTTTAGGTTTAGGGAACCTGATGAGACTGTCCCCGCTTAAGCTGCTGCATAGGTATTCGCACAATGAAGTCCATACCCAAAACATAGAGGGGTCCGTATGCCTTGACAAACACCTCCTTGTCTTTCGCAGCCTCCGTTAGATCCAAAGTCTCCCCAGGCTTGACTGTTGTCGCCGCTTTTCAGACCTTGGGATTAGCTCCTCCTCCTTGGGCTCCTTCTTCGACTTTTTGGCGCCCGTTTCTTCCCTGAAGACATGCCTTCTTCCTGTGTCTTCCTTTTTGATGCCCTTGGTTCATCATCATCTTCTGCCTCTTCCATTGCGTCGTCTCCCTCGCGATACATGGTTTGTATTGAGACGTCCTCGCTTTGCAGAGAGCTCCTCGAACGACCCTGCACATCTGGGAGCGGCCACACTCTGCAGAGGCACGACATTGTGTGCTACTTCTTCTGCTTGTCCGCCACTGCTCCCCCCCGCATTTTGTCTTCTGTTTTGGGAATCACGGCCCAGTCGATTCTGGACGAAGGTCTGGAACTTCCCTCTCCTGATGTCCTCTTCTTCATTATTTCGACTGCTTGCTTCTTCTTGGTGGCGTTCAATGCCTCTCTTGCCCTGTTTTCACTCTCACTCATGTCATCTGCCACCCCAAGAATGCACACAACCGCCCTCTTGGATATACCGTTGTGAACAAGTCCCATCAGCGCCATGCGGTCGTCATTATTGATTGACTCTATGCTTTTGGCAAATGGTTCTTTACTGAAAATATGCTTTTTGGTATCCACCACCAGCGTCCGCTCCTCCACCCCCTCAAATACTTTCAGCTCTAATATGCTCGCTTTAGCCCCTTGCGATGCTCCCTTGATAATTGCGTGTGGCATTTGAATCCAGTCCTCCTTCACTTCTCTGTCATATACAAGTCATACGGGTTGGAAATGTCCCTTCCGTCGGAGCTCGAATGACCACTCCCGCATGTGCGTCGACTTGACAACCCAAACAGGTCCTTTCCTCCCTGGCGGTCAATGCTCCAACCATATCTGTCCACATCGCACGTTTTCTGGGGGCCATTGTTTGTGTGTCCTGACACATTCAGTTTACAATGTTATCAAGCCTGAACTGTCAGTCTATTCCACGTCATGTCTCTTAATCTTGGTGCAGTCCTAGGCTTGTGAGGTATGAGGAACTTTACCTATAACTTGCCCACATCCCATATTTGTTCAATTCATTCATTGTCTACTGTGTTGGTTCAAATGGCCAAAAGTTCCTGTCGATCGACAGGAACTGCAGCCCTCAGTGGTGGCTAGTGCTTCCTAATTCTCACTATGAATTACTTACAAGTACTCTGCTGGACGCTGAAGTTCCTGTCGATCAACAGGAACTGCAGCCCTCAGTGGTGGGCTAGTGCTTCCTAATTCTCACTAGAATTACTTACAAGTACTCTGCTGGACGCTGAAGTTCCTGTCGATCGACAGAAACTTCAGCTCTCAGTGGTGGGCTAGTGCTTCCTAATTCTCACTAGAATTACTTACACAAGTACCCTGCTGGACGTTGAAGTTCTGTCGATCGACAGGAACTTCAGCCCTCAGTGGTGGCCTAGTGCTTCCTAATTCTCACTAGAATTACTTTCATAGTACCTTGCTGGACGTTGAAGTTCCTGTCGATCGACATGGAACTTCATCCCTAAGTGGTGGCCTAGTGCTTCCTAATTCTCACTAGAGTTACTTTCACTAGTACCTTGCTGGACGTTGAAGTTCCTGTCGATCGACAGGAACTTCAGCCCTCTGTGGTGGCCCATTGTCTCCTAATTGCACTAACAATGCTTAAAAGATTTCATGTCTTTGTAGTTCCAGGTTGTAGTTCCTGTCGATCGACAGGAACCACATCCCCTTCGAATGTCCCACTTTTTTCGGTGTACGGACGCATTCCAAGGCCCACTCTGGTCTTCTAGTGACTTGGTTTTCTTTCCTATGCCAATGTGTGTGGTTTCATGTGCAATTGTTTATGGCTATGTTTCCATGTGCAATTGTTACTCCCAATTGATTGCTCCTCCTTTCTTTGCACCTTTAAATTTGATTACTTGATCTGCCTACATTATCTGAACATTCCATATTTGTGCTGGATTGGCTTTTGTATAGAGTTTATATTTCCTGCATTGTCGCACACAATTTGCAGATCCCTTCAATGACTACTTCAAATTGGGCTAATCATTAATGTGTTTTCCTCATGCTCAATTCCTTCCCTCTCTCAATTCTCACTGTTATTACCTCCCTCACCAAAACATGCATTCAGCCCTTCTGCCACTACCTCTCTCCCCAGCATATCATGCACTCTCTCATTGTCACACTTTTCCCAGAATACTATAAACAACCAGAATTTTGTTGCACATATTATCATATATGCTGACGTGAGCAAACTAACTTCTTTGCTTCTGACTTCAACTCATCTTCCACAAAATTTCACATCCTCTACTATGATCTTCACCATTCTTCTGCCTCTCCTTTCCTCTCCTACTTCTAGTGCTCTTCTACCCTCACTTTGCCATCAAGATTCTAGTGTTTAAGCAAGCATGCTGGCCATCCAATCCACTATAAATTCTACCTGTATTCAAGTACAAATGACTGCTACGGGTAGTATTGCCTCCTTCCTCCTCTAACGCTGCAGATCCCTCTCTCGGCCTCTCTCCACCTACCACTCGGTGACCTCTCTCGTTCTCTCTGCGCGTCCCTCTTCGTTGCTCGCCGCAGCAGCACTTCGTGGAGAGGCTAGAGCTTTGCAGGAGCAAGACACAAATGAGTGCCTCTTTGCTCCCAAGTGTCTCCTCTACCCCTCCCTCCCTCCTCCTCCCCTCTGCCCAAATCTCGCCGTCCAGATTTGGGCGGCCGCCATCCAACGGTGCCACATTCCGCCCCCCCATCGCACGGTCGTTGTGCTTCCCTCCCTGTGGACGGTCCAGATGTTCAGGGCTTCCACTTATTAGCCGTCATGTGGTACTTATGTGTGCCAATCATGGTACGGTTCAAATCACATCCCACCCACTCACTAATGGTTAAGTACTAGGTTCTAATTGTGAATTTAGTACTACACCAAATATCATGTTTAGTGTCACGAATTCTAATTGTCGTCCTCAATACTAATTGTAAACCATGGTGTTGTGTCACCAACACTAAATGTTAACCTTCCAGTGACATTTATTGCAACACTAAATGTTAAGCTTACAATTAACCTTAAGTGGTACTAAAAATTTATTGCAGTGACATTAAATGCCATATGACACTAAATATCATATGCCCTATGACACTAAATATCATATAACCCTGTTGTGGTGTCACCAAGTTGAACAGTAAATGTTAACCTAATAGGATTAATTTTGTCATTCCTAGTAGAAAAAATTGGGCGTTTTAGATTTTACAAGGTTGCTAGTACTATCACTTACGAAGTCATCTCCCATCTACATTTCAATAATCCATGACAATATTTCATCCCAAGTTTTGTTGGGATGCAAATTATACCAATTTTGTTTCCATAATTGGTATTTGGATGAACTGAAAGGAAGTTGGCATGACATTATTTGTAACTTCTTCATAGTAAGTGTCCCTAAAAAAGTTACATCAGTGACATGAAATGCCATATGACACTAAATACCATGTTCAATGTAGTCTTAACCTCACGGTTCAAGTCTACATGTGAAGTCAACTAACGTTGCAATAATATTAGTATTTGTTCCATAACATATTTTCAAGGTTTAGATTTAGGCTTGACAACATCAAATTTGCAAATGCACGTTGTCATTGTTGTCTTCTAGTCATGATTATCTTGACAATGCCTGCATTGCGCACATTGACTTGACCAACTTCCATAAATAAATTTGTCGAGTAGGGTTTAGGGTTTAGGCTATGGGCTTTGGGGTGTTCCATTGTTTGGTGACTAAATTAATGTTCTCTGTTTCAACCTTAGTGGCTTGACATATGGTTTCACAACCCATGTCACGCATCCCCACAACCACTTTCATTCATGTAATCACAAATTTGTACCCTAAACCTTAGTGGCTCATATGGTTTCACAACCCATGTCACGCATCCACAACCACTTTCATTCATGTAATCACAAATTTGTGCTCAAAACCTTAGTGGCTCATATGGTTTCACAACCCACACGCATCCAAGCCCACTTTCCTTCAATAAATCACATATTTGTGTTCAAACCTTAGTGGCTCATATGGTTTCACAACCCATGTCACGCATCCCACAACCACTTTCATTCATGTAATCACAAATTTGTGCTCAAACCTTAGTGGCTCATATGGTTTCACAACCCATGTCACGCATCCACAACCACTTTCATTCATGTAATCACAAATTT
>CASGGC010000004.1:0-13391 GCA_949315975.1 Eudonia truncicolella
TCGACTGCTAATAGCAGTCGACAAAGTGCGGACGACTGCTGGTGGGCAGTCGCACCCCTTCGTCGACTGCTATTAGCAGTTGACGAAGAAGGGCAGACGACTGCTGGTGGGCAGTCGCACCCCTTCGTCGACTGCTAATAGCAGTCGACGAAGGGATGCGACTGCTTACAAGCAGTCGTCTGCCCTTCAAGTCGACTGCTATTAGCAGTCGACGAAGACAGTCGACTGCCCAACTGCAGTCGACAACCCAAGTCGACTGCTAATAGCAGTCGACAAAGTGCGGACGACTGCTGGTGAGCAGTCGCACCCTATGGTCGACTGCTATCAGCAGTCGACTTGAATGGGTTGCGACTGCTCGTGAGCAGTCGCACCACATGGTCGACTGCTAATAGCAGTCGACGAAGGGGTGCGACTGCTCACGAGCAGTCGCGTAGAGACACCCATGGGCACGTGGCGTCCATGGGTTGGTCCAGGGGGCGTCTAATCGAAAGGACGCCTCCTTGGGGTATATATGGACCCCACTTCCCTCATTCCCTCACTCCCACCTCCCTCCATTTGGGCCTAGGTTGTTAATCAGCCCTTGCCATTTGGAGATAGAGGTGAGCTGGAGGGCTACAGGTGGACATACGTACTGAAATACGTATACGGTGCATACGATATACTGTTATTGCCTAACGTGTGTATTGCAACCCACCTACATACGGTCTACATTGTACCCCATTGCGGTTAGTTTGAACCATACCGGAAATTGTTATATGTGAACACTTATTTTGAAAGTGGTTTAAATCTAATTATGTAGTTTGAACTTTGAACGGCCTTAATTTGGTTTTAGTGGATTGGGAAAAAAATTGTGGGTGGTGGCGCTTATTTTGGAAGTGCTACCATATTAGGTTTAATTTATAGTAGGCATACAAAGCTAGGGGTTAGGGGCAACGATGGCAGACGAAGATAACTTGCCGCCGGAACCTCCACGTGGCGGGGATTTGGATCCGGGGGGGACTCCGCAAGCGAGACCGGGGTCGGCAGGCGCTAGAAGACGCGGCAATGCGCCGAGGGGCAGGCCGCAACCAATCAATTTGGAGGTGGCGCGGGACCCGAACATTCTCGCCAATCCCGGCTGGCAAAATGAGAGGGGCATGTGGTTGTATAGCACGGTCCGAAGGTACGTAGAGTGGACCCATTTGACGAGGATGTTCGTTCCTAGCGCGAATGCTGAACGGATGTCTAGACAACGCTATGGCATATGGAGGGAGGTGAGCCATCAAATATTTGGAGAACGGTGCAAGGAGGTGTGGGATTTCTTGTGGGGTGCACCGAGGGAATTTGATCGCGGGCATATGCTAATGTGGTTATGCCAAATGGTCTACGCGGAGGTAATTTTGGGAGTGGATATCGACTGGTCCACCATACCCCGCACGAGCCCGGACTTGAGGCAGGCACGCCGGGTCACGGTCATACCAAGTGCCGTGCTAGGACGGAACGCTGGCCGTCCGATTCCATTGGCATGGCAAACTCCAATGAATCCTTTGAGGGTCCGATCTTATTTTGATTTCCTTGCGGGACCAGATCATCAAATTGTGGGGACTCCACCGGCCGCCGAGTCAAACATGGACGAGCACAACATTGTCATAGGGTTGCCGGTTGAACCACCTAGCCGGCGACAAAGGGTCCACGTGACACCGCCACATGGTTCCCGGTTGGTTTGTCCTCCATCTTCGCCCGTTGATGTGGAGATGGCATCGGCGGTGCCATCCCCACCACTGGTAGTTGCCGACAACGACGTTGTGGAGGCGTTGAGGGCGGAGTTGGCAAAATGCAAATCTGACCACGAACGGGAATTGGAGATGGTCCGACGTGCACACGCCGAGGAGGTCCAAGGGTTGAAGGCCGAGATTGCACGTTTGACCGACCTTGAACTTGCGAGGGCTGATGCGCCACAACTGCCGCAAGCAATGTCTGGTAGTGATGGACAAGGGCGGGAGCCGTCGCCCACAACAAACTTGGAGGCAATGAGGGTTGATTACGACCGGGTCATTAGGAGGAACCGGTTGTTGGAGGACGACTACATGGGCATGGTCACAGCCACTATCATGTTCGCCACGCGTGAGAGGGCATTGATGGACGAGCTGACACACTATAGGGACCACGGCGAACAGTGGCCCGAACGACGGCTTCTTTTTACCTCGTGGCCGCCATTGGATTTCATGTATCCTGAGAACCTCCCGGTCGATGACGACCATTACCCCAGTATTGCGTGGACCAAGAGGCCCGAGGATGAATTCCAATGGGATACCGCAGTATCATCCCGCATCGTGATACCCCCGGCCAGACCAGCCTTGTTGTGGCCATGCGTCCCCGATTGGATCAAGGACGGGAGCATGTGCCCCATTTGTTCCAATCCTTGGGGACCCGAAGGCGCATGGATCGTTGGGTCGTGCGGTCACATGGTCCACCCGAATTGTTTGTTGCCACACATGTTGCAAACACGCCGTTGTCCTACGTGCCAAGCCCCTCTGCATCGAAGGTTGTACGAGCAATTCGGAGTGCAATGGGGAATGCCTCCCGATTTTGAATACACAATAATCCATGGTGTGCCGCCCGCAGAATACGGCGATCCTCCTGCTTATAGCTGGCGTGCACGGAGGTATTTGAAGGACCTGCGAGGCTACCCGACAAACTTCACGCCTGAAATGTACACAAGGGTTGCTCATGAGTTTTACCCCGGCTCCTCTCCTCAGGCCGTAGGTTTGAGGGCATTTTTGTACCGTGTTGTGGGTGGGCATGCCGGAGAGACGGGTGAATACGTCCCAGGTCCTCACCCCCACGGATACGTGTATGACTCCAACGGCAATGTGACAGTGGGGGTATTACCACGGGAACCGGTCCCGGGCGAGGAAACAACTTGGGATGTGGAACACGTGTTGGACACAACAAGTTTTGAGGCCGATCTGGAGAGGCAGGAGGCCGTTACACAAGAGGGTAGCTTCAATGAGGTGGACGTCCAAATCCGGATGAATGAGTGGAAATACGTCAACGGCCTTTTGGACATCCGTGACGGGGCCTCTAGCCCCACCATGCAAGACGTCCTGCGCCATCCGAATGCCGCGAGGGGGTTGCACATTGGAGACCGCGCGCGCGCTCGTGCACAAGCTGACCGGGAGACTGCGGCGCAAGAACTATGGGCCATCACCGAGAGCAGGCGTGAGGCGAGGCGCCGGACACTACGGCCACCAAATCTGAACGGTGCAAGCTCAAGCCGTGGACCCCCCATTGCATTGGATAGTGATTCGGAGCCGGATTAGGAATGTTGGCTAGTGTTTGTGAGATAGGCGTTGGACTAGGAGGCATTATTTGATACTCAATTGTACACAATGCGGGAAAAACCATGATTTTGGAAATGTTTATAAGTGAATTATTGTTCACTATCAATTTTGGGAGTAATGTACAAGTGTCGCACAATGATCATTTCTTATGTTTGCCCACACAATCGGTTGCCACAAACATCCAATTAAACCATGGACTTTGCATCTACATGCATTTGCACTTGAATCAAACACGTATCGATGCAAATAACTGTGACAATGATTCCATGTGGCATGATTATAAGTTCACACCAAGCGGAAAACATCACCGCAATATTGCTGGGAATTCATATATTGCGCATTTCCAACTTACCAACATACGTAAGTATACGTGCAAGTACAAACTTGATACTACGCTCTCACCATATTCGTGGGCAAATCTTACATTGACGACCTAAGTGTGTACTCTCTATACACCCGGTATTCCTTTTGGTGCGCGGTGCACCGGTTGAACCCCCAATGAATTGCGTCATGCACCGAGTGTTTTATGGTTTGGTAGAACCTCCACAAGGTCCCATAGTTTTTTCGAAAATACAATTGATTTTTCCCCTTCGTGAGAACGTCGCTAAGGTCCTGAAACAAGTGCCATGGGAAAAGTTTTTCCTTGTAACCGATGCGGCATGCGGGCCTTTCTTGGGCGTCCAAGTATCCGCGGTGGTGACGATCAACTTGTCTCCTAGGCAGTCGAACCCAATAGAATTCAGTGAACCCTTGAATCGGACGTAAAACACTGCGCAAATCGTCCTCATTTCGAGTGTTCTCTGCAACCACCTCGGGTGTAAATTCGTCCGGTTCGTCCGGCAAGCCCCATGCGTGTCGGGGATTGTAATACATACTTCTTGACGAACCACCCGCATCCCGTATCTTGCCACTCCCAGCCATCGCAATCCTATGGATTGCCCACACCGTAGTTGATCTTGGGCAATGTACGCGACGCATACAAGGTCCTCAAAATCACTACGAGGCAAGGTGGCCTCATGGTGGGTAGCACACTTGATTTTATAGGGATATCGCAGTGTGGGCCCTCGGGTGGCATCCAATGATTTGGCAGGTTGGGTTACGGGTGTGTCTAATTAGTTGTCTAAATTAAGCTGCAAGGCAGTCGACTGCTGTGTAGCAGTCGACCATCCACAGTCGACTGCCTTGTAGCAGTCGATTTGCATAGTCGACTGCTGCACAGCAGTCGACTGTGGATGGTCGACTGCTACACAGCAGTCGACTGTGGATGGTCGACTGCTACACAACAGTCGACTATGCAAATCGACTGCTTCATAGCAGTCGACTATGTAAATCGACTGCTGGGCAGCAGTCGATTGATAAATGCCCAGCAGTCGACTGTGGCTGGTCGACTGTTACACAGCAGTCGACTGATAAAATCGACTGCTTCCTAGCAGTCGACTAAGATGGTCGATTGCTGGAAGGCAGTCATTCATCCACAGTCGACTGCCTTCCAGCAGTCGATTTTATCAGTCGACTGCTGCCCAGCAGTCGAATATGGCAATCGACTGCTGCCCAGCAGTCGAAATTAGGCGTTAGGGTTTGGGAAGAGCGTTAGCTTAGTCAAATCATGCATTAAATGCATACAATCATGACAAAGGATGCATATATATAGCAATCCAACCTCCCATTTCCCTCATTCCCAAGTTCTCCATTGGCCATAGCCTGTTTTAGCAAGCTTTGCAAACGGAGAACAAAGGGAGAAGGAGCGGAGAAGCTGCTATTTCAGGGTTGTGCCAAACATGGCACCGTCGACCATTTTACCCGGATTGACCGCGGAAATTGTGGGGGAGCACATATTGCCGAAGGTCCTAGAGCCTATTTTGGAGCCATATCATCGAGGAGAGTATGGGCGGGGGTGTGAAGTGAGGGCGAATTTTTTAACTCTCATATGTATTTTTAAATACATGGGAGTTAACAAAGCTTGGCGGGAACATTTTGGTATGGGAGAAGTCTACAATGCGTTGCGTATGTCGATTTGGGACGTAGACATACCAATGGGGCATCGATTTAGGGGCGTGAGAGGGACTTCGGAGCTCGCCGAATTGTTGCGAGCGTTCCGACTGAACCTCTTCATGTTCAGCCATACGCAACGCATTGCCATCCCAATTCGATGGCAAGTTCAGCATGCTCGGCTCAACGATATTTTCATAATGGAACTTGAATACTTGCGGGATATGCTTGTGGAGAATGGAGAATATTGGCTTCAAGTCGACAAACGTTCTGCCGAATATCGTCGATGCACCAACTTTTGGATTTGTCCTTCGGAGCGACTATTGACATTATAATTTTTCTATGTAGATGTAGCGGTTCATGTTCTATATAGTTCGCCGATTTAATCCTAGCAAACACATTGTATATGTGTTTAGGCCTAGTGGATATAATCGCACTATGTAAAAGATATGATCCGTAATGTGAAATAAAAGTGGATCGCTATTTAAACAAATGATAACTTCCTTATTAGCTACACCCGTGTGCAATATGTATGTCTAACATGTATGGGTGTACGTGCAAATTGCAATATGTATGTGTATGTGCAATATATATGTGGGTTCCCGGTATACCGTATGTTCTATATGTATGCGCTATATATATGGATGTATGTGCAATATATATATATATATATTTGGGGGTATTTGCAATATATATATATATGTGTGTGTGTGTGGACATTAATTCCATCCTCGCCCATGACATAGGGCCTATTGGCATTACAAATCAATTCCATATGTCCTACTCCTAACCTTAGTGCACATTGGACATTCATTTCATCCTCCCACATGACATAGGGCTAGAGGTGCATTTATTTTTATTTTATCTTAAAATACACATTTAAAATGCATTTTAAAATCCTCGACAAATTTCTACGGCATTTTTAAATTTTTATTATTATAAGTTCACGACTATAGCCAATCCATGGCAATAGGGCAAATATAGACACGCTCAACTTTGACAATTGTTCCATATTACCATATAGCATTAGTACATTCAAACTCAATGGCAATGTTTGAGCCTTGAGCATTGCCAATTTGCCACACAAATTGGCAAATATTGGAATACATAACGCCCCACATGGCACATCGGACAAGTTGTGAATGGTGGTCTGCATTTACAATGTCATCATTCTTGGATCAATATTTGGGCGGAGAAGAGCTCGATGACCTAATCCTAGAAGAGGGGAATGTTTTCGACAATGATTTGCCATAAAGGACCTCACGGATTGATGTCTTCGATGATTTTCAATAATAAAAACATAAAAGTAGTCTTAAATATTCTTAAAATTATTTTATAATGCCGCCTCCGACCTATAGAATAAAAAATGCAACACTACATAGGGCCTATTGGCATTACAAATCATTTCCATGTGTCCTACTCCTGAGTCCTAACCTTAGTGCACATTGGACATTCATTTCCTAAACCCTACATCATACATGTAGGCTCAATTTCTAGTCAACATCCAACATACAAATTTGAAATTCACATTATTTTTTCAACAAACATACCCAAAAATAGTTATTACAAAAATTGATCACCAATACAACTAAACCCATTGAACACCATAGGACATTTGACATTACTATAAATATTCATTCATGAAGGGGCATTATCGTTGTCTTGAGGAATAGAATTCCTTGTCCTGCGTGGCCCTCCCACAGCTACCCTTGGGGGCGGTGCTTGGTAATCACTATCATCGGGAGCTTCGCCTACGCCGGATTCATCGTCCGTGCTGGCATTGTCATCTGTTCGGGCGTCGGACTCGTGGCCATCAATTGCCGGGCCGGGAATTCGACTAAGCCGTGTGCCAGCCCTTGGCATTCTAATCGATACCATTGGTCTTGAACCCGTTGCATCCATAACGCCGTCAGTTTGTGGACGTGCAAGTGGGGTGGCCCCGGTAGTCCTCCATTCTCGCACATCCCTTTGTCGTTTTCTTTTTTGACCTCTCGTGGTCCGACCAAAGTTTGTCAATGCAATATTAGGGGGTGGCCTAGCCGGTGTGGGGCATGGGGCGCGCATGCCGATGGTGGCACCAACCAACCGGGAGCCCATGCGTGGTATTGTTGGGGCCCGACGCGCAATGTGTTGCGCCAATGTGTCATCCGAGTCGGATTCCGGTGCTCGCGCAACGGCCGGGCATTGCCCAATACCTCGCAATGGACTAGTGTTAAGGACAACATTGGACGTGCCCTCTCCGTGGGGCTCGGGAAAGGGTGGTGTAGTTTGCATGGGTTGTGCATATGTTGTCGGCACAATAGGAGTGGGCACAACATCCGTCGGTGGATGAATGGGGGAAGCATGTGGTGGGACTTCGTCCATGTCCATCCGGTTCGGAGCCGCTTCAAGAGCTTCATCCACATGTGGTTCGGCCACTACATCTTCATCCACTACGGGTTGAATGTCTACCGGTACATCGGGTATTGTAGTTGTCGGCGTAGCGGGACGCACATGCGTAGTGGAGAGAAACTCCCGACCGGCTATGTTGGCCCACATGTGAAGATCACCATCGTCCTCGGCGTCAAGTCCATCGTATGCAAACGGATCATTGTGGTTGTCAAGGCCCAAATTCCCTCCACCATGTCCCCCATCGCTCTCGTTGTCCGAAGGCCCCGAGGAATCCCCGCCGGGTCCCGCGGGGGGGTCACCATTTATATCCTCGTCGGCCGAATAGTCGGAGTCTTCGGACATCATGTTCACTAGATACCATGCGGCCGAGTCCCGATCAACCCTCTCCCGTGCCAACCGTGAATTGGTATAAATGTACACCAAATTTTCGGCCCTCGCCGAACTCAACCGGTTTCTAGTCTTGTTGTGCACAAACGAATAACTACTCCAATTCCTTTCGCAAGACGAAGAGGAGCACACTTGGGCCAATATTCGCTTTGCCAAAGGGGCCAAGTGGGTGCCACCTTCGCCCACGAGGTCCCACCACTCGTGGGGTGGGATGTTGGCTTCCATGGCTAGGGGCATATTGGCGAACGCGCCCCTACGCTCTTTGAATGCTTGAAATTCGGCCACAACCCGACCGTAATGACCGTCCTTGCCCGTGGTCAACCTCCTCATGGCGTCCAAGAATCCGGATTTAACGGCCGCGTCTTCGTGGACGACGTTGTCGTCCAATAAATAAGGATTCAAGATTGCACCGGCATGGTGTAGGTCCGTGGTCATCATACGCCACCGGCTGTAGAAATCTTCTTCGGCCAAGGTAGCGAGGTTGTGTGCTAGGTTGAAAGGAGGATTCCTTAGGCTAAGCACATGTTTCTCCAAGTTCTTCATGGTCAACCAAGCCTTGCCCATTGCCGGTTCAACGCCATCAAACACTCTCAATGCTTTCAACACCTCCTCCGACATGTGGCGGTAATTATCGCAACTTGTCCAAAAACTGTCGTCATTAACCGTTGTCTTGATTTGACGTGCCTCCATTGCACTTCTCCTTCGATCATCGCCTCCTCTATTTAATTTGTTCACGTAGGCGGTCCAATCGGGATGAATAACCGTTTGTTCCAAAGCATGTCTCACCTTTAGAAGCCGGTCAATCATGAGGAAGTTGGTGGCGAATCGTGTGGACCCGGGCATCTTCAAGCCCAAATTGGGCGAGTAGGTGAGGAAGACCGCCGTCGGACATTGGTGGGCCCGGATGTATTTGACAATGTCCTTCGCCTTGTCTACGACGTCCTTCGCCCATCGTTGTTTACCCCAATCCTTCAACAACAAGTTCAAACAATGCGCCGCACACCCTTGCCAATATATGTGTGGCCATTCCCGGCTAATATTGCTCGCCGCGGTTTTCATGGCCGCCGCATTATCGAAGCAAACTTGAACAACCTTTGTGGGGTCCACTCCAACGATGTAGCGTTTGACCTCGGTAGCCACGTAGGCGGCATCCTTTGTGCTACCGGTGGTGTCGATGGAACCAAGGAACACGTCGCCCGCCGGACAAATTTGCATGACGTTCATCAAAGGGCGGTGGACAACATTCTCCCATCCGTCCGAACAAATAGTGCACCCATATTTGTGGATGGATGATGTTGTCTTCAACTCCACGATTTTTTGTGTATTGAACCGTGCATCGTCAAGTAAACTCTTGCGCATTGCATGGTATGTTGGGGGTTTGTACATAATTCTAGCCTCGGCGGTTGCCTTAACGGCCTGGATGAACGCGGGATGGCGGACAATACTAATGGGGATATTAGCCTCATAAAAGGCTTGCGACCATTTTGTATCCAAGTCTCGTTTTGTCGAATTTTGCATCCCTTCTTTTAGTCCCATTTGCCGTTGGGAACGTCGGTGGGGTTCGGGAGTCGTCCCGGACACCAACTCCCTTGCCACTGACGGTGCGGGCGATGGTGGAGCGGTTTGGCTTCCGTTCGCGTTCGACAATGCACCGCATGACGCTTGTTGTTGGGACCCGACCACAGCTTCTCCCCCGTCCTCAACGCACTCGTCCACAAAGTCATCCGGAATTGGCGGCCACGATCCGCCGCACCTCGAAAATAAAGACTTTACAATCGGCCCTTGACGTTGACACAATGCCACCCCCCGCATCTTGCCGTCATTTTTTTGGTATCCCAAATGGGCAACCATGCGGTCCTTCCTATAAACTAATTCCAACGCGCAAAATTTGCACTCGACCTTCTTGGACGTTGGAGTCCACTCCTTGGGCACAAACCAAGGCTTCCATTCGTTTCGCGTGCCCATCCCAATATAACCTACTACCTCTCTCCACTTGCAACGAATGCCAAAAGGCAATCAAGGCCAACTAGAGCGAGGGGGAATGATGAATGCTAATGAGCGGTGAACCCTTTATAGTCCCGACGCTTGAACGTGCACTAAATATAAAAGATGCTATGATATTAAAAGTGTTTAGAGTAATCTGCTATAGGATCCATTGCAAAAGCAATTTGTTTATGTTTGGAGGGGGGGAGGTCCAATGTCTGCCATTCGCAGCGGACTTCGGGGGTCGACTGCTGCTTGGCAGTCGACGTGGCAGTCGAATTCCAGGGTCGACTGCAAACTAGCAGTCGACATGGCGGTCGACTGCCACGTCGACTGCCATTCGCAGTCGACATAGGGGGTCGACTGCTGCTTGGCAGTCGACGTGGCAGTCGACTTCCAGGGTCGACTGCAAACTAGCAGTCGACATGGCAGTCGACCGCCACGTCGACTGCCATTCGCAGTCGACATCGGGGGTCGACTGCTGCTTGGCAGTCGACGTGGCAGTCGACTTCCGGGGTCGACTGCAAACTAGCAGTCGACATGGCGGTCGACTGCCCGTCGACTGCCATTCGCAGTCGACATGGCGGTCGACTGCCACGTCGACTGCCATTCGCAGTCGACATCGGGGGTCGACTGCTGCTTGGCAGTCGACGTGGCAGTCGACTTCCAGGGTCGACTGCAAACTAGCAGTCGACATGGCAGTCGACCCCCGCAGTCGACTGCTAAATGCAGTCGGCCCACACGTCGACTGCCACATAGCAGTCGACGCCGCGGTCGACTGCTAATTGTCGACTGCCTTATCCAGAGTCGACTGCTATCTGGCAGTCGACTGGATGGTCGACTGCCGTATAGCAGTCGACCAATCGTCGCATCCATCCTGGCCGTTGGATGATGCACGGTCCAACGGTCAGGATCCAGGGGCGCGGCGTCCGGTCGTACCGTCGGTGTGAGGCCCACCCAACCTATATATATAAGTGGGGAGGCCTCATTGACATCATTTTTCAACCACCCCTCCTCAAGCGGGACATTGGGACTAAGCATGCCTAGCATCCTTTGCCTAATGTTTTGAGAGGGCCTAGGGGGCGGTTGGAAGATTGGTTTAGGGTGCAAACTCTTGCCAATTTTGGATCCGATTTTTTGCGGTGGAGCGGTGTGAATACGGCCGTGTTTGTGAACACATTTGAGTTGTGTTTGTGAACACAATAATAGCGTGTTTTTAAACACGATGGAGGATCGAAGTTGGAGGATGCCGGAGGACGAGCCGGATGCACCCGGCAGGGTGCACAAACGGCCCCCTAAGCGGCAACGACATTCCGATGTGGGATCAGGAAGTGCTTCGGGAACGGGAGCCAATATTACCCCCCGTTCAGATACTACCGTTCCCGTCCGCCCAAATGCCGGTGCCCCTACGAGCAGCCAAGGAGGGGCTTCCGCGGCCTCAGGGTCGTCGAGTAGGAGCGGGAAACCAAGGGTAAAATTCTCGGATGCGATAACGGCAAAGGTCCACCAAGCCATAGTTGACTGGTATTTGAGGAATGGGGAGGCCGGCATCAAATTCCGTTTTTTGGAGCAGCCGAAACACAAAAGGGTTGAGATAATTAAAAGGGACATGGAGGTTGCTATTCGACAGGAAGTGGATGGCCCCGAGTTTAGCGGTGATAGGAATCTTGCGGGGTTCGATTCATGGGTGAAGAATAAGGCCCAAAATGGTATTTTCAACCTCAAGCAATTGGTTGAGAACATGTTCCCGGAGGGCGAAACAGGCGAGGTGTTGAGCCCTCGAGCTGTAAGAATCCGGGAAATATTTTTGTGGTGGGATCCCGTGGCCAAAGGATTGTCCAAGACGGCCTCCAAAATAATTCCTTGGAAGGCGGAGAAATTGGAGAAGTGGCTAAGGGTGTCGGGCCCATGCCAACTATTGTGGATTCCCGATACGGCAAATGTCGTGAGTTTGAAGAGCATAAAGAAGGTGGGGGGTTACGGGGAGGTGAGGAAGGTGAGGATCGAGGGCGACGATCGTCTCCCACCGGAGATTACGTGGGCTGAAAAGACCCCAAAGACGTCGGATAGGCAAAAAGCTCGTATCCAAGTAAGTGCGGAGGCATGCGTTTTAAAGAGCACGCATCCAGGTTTCATCAAGTTTTGGTTAATCAACAGTGTGTCCAATGCGGGCTATACACTATGGTGGAACGGGGGCACTCTACGAGAGATGTTCATTCGGGATAGAGCCCACCGCCCAAATGCCAACATTTTGACAATGGACGCAACCGAATGGCAACTCTATGACCAAGTCCAAAAGTTCCGGGCGAAGAGGGTAAAGTTGGCTTGGGCATTGTTATGGATCATGGAGGCTTTGCACGCTGCAAATGTGCAACACAACGATCTATCCATTGACAACATTATGTTGCATTGGGAATCGGACGGGAGCCTCAAGATTGGGGTGTGCGATTGGGGATGTGCAACGCATTCGGGTGAGGATGTCCTATCGCTATGGCATGCGGAAACCGTAGAAGCGAAGGAAAAATTGAGGAAGGAGAAGTTTTGGGTGGCGCCGGAACTGTTTTACATCCAAAACAGGAGACACCATGATCCCGATGTATATTACACCGCGGAGGCTGAGTGTTATGCGGTCGGCATGATTGCTCGACAACTTTGCAACGATGGTGATGACCGAATTCTCTTTGCCAATGAAGGAAGGAAAATTTGGGATGTCACTTTGAGTGCATTGACATGCGAGAACGTGTCGAACCGCATTTCATTGACCATCGCCAAACTACGGATGCAGATGCCGTTTGTGGGGTGGGATGAGCCGATAGACTGCTGGAGAACTGAGGTTAAGGATAGTGTTTAGTCTGTTTAGTTCTTTAGGCAACATCGTAGGGGTTAAGGTAGTATGCGTGTATCATTGATAAACCCTAAACCTTGTATATTTTTTATATCTTTACGATATACTTGTTTTAATACAACGCGGTTTTTTTTCCTTCTACATATCATTGTTGGCTTTAATCACATTTTTCCTAAACTACTTCCATCCATCCATATTCCACTATACCCAAACCATTAAAATTTAACCCAACAAACATATGATGTTGACTGCATTTGTCTGTTAATAGTATCAGTCGACGGCAATGGTCGACTGCTACAACTGCAGTCGACTATCTTCGTCGACGGCAACATAGCAGTCGACTATCAACCATGGTCGACTGCCAATGTAGCAGTCGACTACCATGGTCGACTGCTACATTGGCAGTCGACCAAGGTAATCGACTGCCTATATGGCAGTCGACCATGGTAATCGACTGCCTATATAGCAGTCGA
>CASGGC010000005.1:5000-22500 GCA_949315975.1 Eudonia truncicolella
CCTAACCTAACCTAACCTAACCTAACCTAACCTAACCTAACCTAACCTAACCTAACCTAACCTAACCTAACCTAACCTAACCTAACCTAACCTAACCTAACCTAACCTAACCTAACCTAACCTAACCTAACCTAACCTAACCTAACCTAACCTAACCTAACCTAACCTAACCTAACCTAACCTAACCTAACCTAACCTAACCTAACCTAACCTAACCTAACCTAACCTAACCTAACCTAACCTAACCTAACCTAACCTAACCTAACCTAACCTAACCTAACCTAACCTAACCTAACCTAACCTAACCTAACCTAACCTAACCTAACCTAACCTAACCTAACCTAACCTAACCTAACCTAACCTAACCTAACCTAACCTAACCTAACCTAACCTAACCTAACCTAACCTAACCTAACCTAACCTAACCTAACCTAACCTAACCTAACCTAACCTAACCTAACCTAACCTAACCTAACCTAACCTAACCTAACCTAACCTAACCTAACCTAACCTAACCTAACCTAACCTAACCTAACCTAACCTAACCTAACCTAACCTAACCTAACCTAACCTAACCTAACCTAACCTAACCTAACCTAACCTAACCTAACCTAACCTAACCTAACCTAACCTAACCTAACCTAACCTAACCTAACCTAACCTAACCTAACCTAACCTAACCTAACCTAACCTAACCTAACCTAACCTAACCTAACCTAACCTAACCTAACCTAACCTAACCTAACCTAACCTAACCTAACCTAACCTAACCTAACCTAACCTAACCTAACCTAACCTTTTTTTTTTTTTTTTTTTTTTTTTTTTTTTTTTTAACGGAGTGAAAGATCTGCAAACAGACGCATCAGCGGGCAATGAGGGGTCCCGCTGGCTGTCCGAGGATGGCCAAGACTCTGTTCCAGGGCCGAAGCCCTAGAAAAAGCGAGCCGTGGCCGACTCGGTAAAAAACACTCCGATGTCCTCTCGTCACCTTGGGACCAGCAAACCGGCGATCATCGCGTCGTCCTCATCTGAGGAGGACGCATCGAACGCCGGCATGGTGGGGCCTGACGAGGTCATGGGAACCCTTTCGGACACTTCCACAACCCCGTCGGTGACTGCTCGCCCTGTAGACGGGCGAGCCCCTCCTCCGCCCCTGATGGGGGCGGGTGACCGCCCTCGAAAACGATGGGCGGACACACTTGACCCGTCATTTGGTGAGACGGGTCGCCGACGCGCCGGGACATACGGAGCGTCGGCCCTCAGTGGGGACCTGTGCAATGCACGGTCGGAGCCCCCCCTAGGGCTCGGACCGCGCTGGTTCCCCACCGGATGGAGAAGGCGCTGGTATTGCCGCCTTCTCCGCAGGAGGCGTCTGCGGCGGCACGGATTTGCCAGGGGGTCATCCTCCCTGGCCCGTTCCGCTTCCTCCTTCAGCGTCATGACGTCGACGCAGAAGGAGTTGACCGCCTCCCAGGACCCCTCGCTACCGAGCATGGACAGAACCACGGTCGGCAGGGAGAGGTCCGCGCCAATCACAGTGACCAATGCGGAGCGCTGGACACCGAACGCAGAGCACACCGTTAGGGTGTGTTGCGCCGTGTCCTCCGCCGCTCCGCAATGGTGGCACTGTGGGGTCGGCTCTCTTCCGATCCGGTGCAAATAGCGTCCGAACGAACCATGTCCGGACAGTATCTGCACCAGATGGTATGTGAGCGACCCATGGCGCCGCTCCGCCCACGCCTTGAGGACGGGGCGTAGGGCCTCGAGGCTACGCGTTTGCGTAGCTGAGGCCCCTTCGCCCAGGTCCTCAGACCATAGGCGGAACATCTCTTCACGCACTCCATCGAGCGCAGCACGCCTCTCTTGGGGGGCCAGTCGATCGCCACTGGCCCGCTCCTCCGCTCGCTGCCGGTACGCTACAGCGAGTACCTCCGCCACCAGCTCCCACGGGGGCGTCCCCGCGAGAGCGCACGCCACTTTCCGGGACACCGTTCGGTAGCCCCGGATCGCCCGCAGCGCCATTGCGCGCTGGGCCCGCTGGAGAGAGGCGGTCGCGTGTGGGCTTAGACAGTCAGCCCACACCGGCGCCCCATACAGTGCCATAGAGCGGACGATGCCGCCGTAGAGTCGGCGGCACGCCACGCTCGGGCCCCCCACGTTGGGCAAGAGACGCCCGAGGGCGTCTGCTGCTCCCAGCAGCCGGGGCTCGAGGAGCTTGAAGTGCTCCTCGAAACCCCACCGCCCATCGATCACCAGCCCCAGATACTTCATCTGGGGCTTCAGACCGACCCTCTCGCCCTCCACAACGATCGACGCGCCCGCTGACGGCCGTCTCCGAGGCCCATGGAACACCATAGCCTCGGTCTTGTGGAGGGCTACCTCCAAGCCCAACGTCCGTATCCGCCGCACAATATGGCTGACGAACACGGACGCCAGGCGCTGGACATCCTCCAGCCGCGTCCCCCGGACGGTGACGAGCGTGTCGTCTGCATAGCAGAACGACCGCACCATCGGGGGGAGGCCACACCGGAGGACGTAGTCGTAACCGACGTTCCACAACAGGGGGCCGAGGACCGACCCCTGCGGAACGCCGCGGGACACCCTGTGACGGCCAAGCTCGCCGCCACGTCCCACGTACGCTACGTCCCGGTCCCTCAAATAGTCTCCCACTATTCGGCGCAGATATGGAGGCATCTGGTGAAAACGAAGAGCCTCCATGATGACGCCGAAGGGGAGACTATTGAAGGCGTTGCGGATGTCCAGCGACACCGCCAACACCATCTCCCGCCTCTCGACGGACTCTTCGACGAGAGTCCGGAGATCGGACAGGGCGTCGATCGTCGATCGCCCCGTCCGGAAGCCGTATTGGGCCTCAGAGAGGTCGGGGCCCGTTCCCCCTCCCAGCTGCTGAATTATTCGGGAAGCGATAATCTTCTCGAAGACCTTCCCGATTTCATCCAGCAGCACAATGGGGCGATACGCCGAGGGGTCGTCCGCCGGACGCCCCTCCTTCGCGATTAGGCACAACAACCCCTCCTTCCATACTTTGGGAAACTGTGCGAACCTCAGACTAGCGTCGCACAGTTCCCTGGCCCTGGCCCCTAGATGTTTTAGGGCCAGGTCCAGTACCCGCTTCGGGACGCCGTCAGGTCCCGGTGCCGTCTTACGCCCCTTAAGACGGGCGACGGCGTCCTTCCACTCCTCCTCATCAATAAGAGGAGGAGGATCACTCCCTCCCTCCTCACCCGGAGCTGGCGGGGCCATCCGAGGGGGCTCAAAACCCTCCTCGGCCGGGGGAAACAGTCCCCCGATGACCGACCCCAGGAGGTCGGGATCCATCGTCTCTGTGGTGGGCGTGCCGCGTGCTTTCAGCTGGTTGCGCGCCAGCTTATACGGCCGCCCCCACGGATCCCGATCCAGACCCTGCAACTGCTCTTCTCTGGATACCTCCTTTGAGGAGGCAATCGCAGTCTGCAGGGTCTTCTTCGACTGCCTGTACAGCTCGTACAGGCGGTCTTCCTCCTGACGGTCCCTCACGCGGCGCCGGCGGGCCCTAGTGTAGGCCCGCCTTTGGACACTGCAGTCATCCCTCATGACTGCAATGTCCTGGGACCACCAGTGAACTTCACGGCGGTCCCGCGGAGGCTGCGCCCGAGGCATAGAAGCCTGGCACACCTCCGTTAAAGCGCCGCGGAGACGGCGAGCTGATTCGTCGACGTCCGGACCGGACATCGGACGCGAGAACCAGTCTTCAAATATCGCCGTCTCGTTCGCCAGCTCCGGCTTGAGCCTGCTGAGCGCCCAGCGAGGAGGCCGTCCACCGCTTGTGGGCTGTGGGGGCCTTTGGTGCAGGGTGGAGCTCTCGAATCGGATGTAACGATGGTCCGAGAGAGTCTCCACGTCCTGCACTACCCTCCAACCGCTGATCGTGCGCGCGAGGGCTGGGGTGGCGAACGACACGTCCACCACCGAGCCTCCGTTGTGCCGCACGCACGTGTGGACTGCGCCCCTGTTGAGGAGCGACAGCCCAACAGCGGCTGCCCACTGCTCCACAGCCTGGCCCCTCTGGTCGGTCGCTGGACAGCCCCAGACGACCGACTTGGCGTTCAGGTCTCCAAGGACGAGAACCTGACGCGGGGCCGCCCTCCTGATGGCTACGCCGACGACGTCCAGTAAACTCTGGAAGTCGGCGAGCGGTCTGTTTGGGGAAAAGTAGACCGACACTACTACTATTTCTTCCCAAACGACCGCCGCGTACCCAGCACCCCGCTCATAAATTGAGGGGGGTGTATAACCTGGGGCCGCGCGCACCATCACGGCGACAGAGTCGCACGTGTCCCCCACCCAGTTGGGCTGGTTGGGGATGAAGTACGGCTCTGACACCGCCGCCACGTCCACTGACCACTCCGCCAGGCTCTGGTGTAGCAGATCCTGAGCCCTGGTAGAGTGGTTCAGGTTCGCCTGAAGGAAGCTGACATGAGGTCGTCCCGACATTACTCGACCGTCATGTCAACCTCCTCGGGCCCCGTTTGGGGCGCCCTCTGTGTGGCGGGGGCGGCCTTGCGAGCTGGACGCGCCGGCAACTTGCCCTTGGCCAGGGGAGGCTTACAACTACGCCCCCCCATTACGTGGCCTGCCGGTCGTTTGGCAGTCGCACACACGGCACAGTGGGGCTTCGCGCTACAATCGTAGCCCCTGTGCCCCTCCTTACCGCACCGGTAGCAGAGGTTGCTGCGGTCGGTTTTGGAAGGGCAACTCGCTCTGGCGTGCCCCACCTGCATGCACCGGAAGCACCGGTCGGAACGGGCTTCCAGTGCTCTGACGCTGGCCGCACTGAACCCTATCAGCAGGCGGCCGGCGTCCACGACCTTCTTGGCAGCGGCGACCGGGCACGACACCACCGTCGAGCCAAAGCCGTCTGGGCCGTAGCGGATGGGGCGCACTTTCACGGCGTCCACACCACATCCACCTTTGGCCGCGATCTTTGCGGCCAAGTGCGCCTCCATCACCGATTCATCTAGGCCGCCCACCCTCAATTCTGCCGTTTTGGTGGGCCGGATGACGGTGGCCATGCCTTCAAGGGCCTCCCTCATTTTGCCGGCCAACTGGTCGGCCTTCTCCGCAGAGGCCTCGCCCGAGATTTCTATGATCTTGGACCCGGTCATGGTATTTCGACACCGACGGTTTGGAATGTCCATCCCGTCGATGTCGACCGAGTCTCGGGCTTTGGCCAGCGCGTCGGCGTAGGTGACCCCCTTCTCGACCGCTTCGGGAGTAAGGGTCACTACCACTGCCGCCGACTTCGGCGCGACCAGCTTGGTCTTCCGACCGGTCTTACGGGCCTTCCTAGCAGGAGCAGTGGCGGGCGGGGCTGAGGTATTAGTAGGCCCCCGCCGAGGCGCCTTCTGCTGCTTGGCCGCCGCCGAGTAAGATTGGCGGGGCGTGGCCTGTTCCGGAGGGGCCGATGTCTTGGCTTTCCTCCTCCTCCTTTGGCGCTTCTTGCGCGACTCCTGCGTCGTCCATTCCGGTCCTGCCTCGACCGGGGGAGGCGCTTTTGCAGCACCCCGGGAGGTGGACGGAACGACCGCAGGAGGTCCGGCTTTTTTCGCCAGCTTTGGCGGGGGGTCCGGTTTTTTGGACACCACCTTGCCCTGTTTTGCCGGCATGGCTGGTTTAGCCGGCTTGGCCTTCCCCTTAGTGATGGGGGGCGTGGGCGCAGCTACTGCTTTGCGGTCCGCCGCAAGCGGCGGCCGCAGGCTCTTGGCCGGCAGCAGGCGACTCTCCAGACCCTCCAGGCGAGCATTCAGCATGGCCCCGAAAGTTCGGGCCAGCTTAGCTTCGAAAGCCTGAAGAGCGTCCGGCTCATCAACCGCAGCCTTCGTCCTGGCACGGCCAGCTGTCTCCCGCACGGTAACAATTGGGGAGAGGGGCCTTGGAGGAGGGCAGTCCATCTCCATGGACTCCATAGACGAGGGAACCTCGGGGAACGTAGGGGGAGAAGATCCGGGCTTCCTCCCGCTCTTGAGGTCCTTAACCTCGGCAGACAGAACTGCCACGCTCTTGGTGAGGTCTGCCAGCTGTTGCTGCAGCCTCACGTTCTCCGCCTTTAAGGTACGTGTGTCCTCCGAGATGGATTTGGAGGACACTTCGCGGAAACAGTCCAGAATTGATTGAGCGGACTTTTTCAGCGCCTTCTGGAAGGGGCCCTGGAGGTGCGATGACTTCTTCGCAACTTCCACTATGACCGCACAGTCCGCCTTCACCACCTCCTCGATGTCGAGGGCGGTCTTCAGGTCCGGATCTGTGGGTAGGGCCTCATCTTCCGTCCGACTGGCGTGGTAGGACGCTCGAGTTTCGATCGCGCGGTGCTCCATGACAGCTACCTCCCGGTCCAGCGCGATCTGCTGCTCCTCACGCTTTGCAGCGTTGAGCTCGCGCTTGGCCCGGGCAAGGCCGACATACTCCCCAGTGGTGGGAGGTCTCCCGCGACCGCGCGGTACCGTCTTTTTTGTCGGACCGTTCTCCGACGAGTCCGAATTGGACTCATTGCCCTTGTCCCCCTTAGATGGTTTAGGGGGACGCTTCCTTTTTAAGGGACCAGTGAGGGTGTCGGTGCTGACACAACTGTCGTCCGACATCTCGCTGCACTGGTCCTGGTACTTCCGTCCTCGCATGGGATAAGGGGAGGTGCGGGATTCGCTCCTGCTGCTGCGAACCGACAATGCCGGTGAGCTTGCACGACTCCCCTTTCGATATAGGTCCGACTTTGATTTAAGGACGGAGTCCACGGCCGATCTCATTGAGACCGCCGACGAATCGGACTCGACGTCCCTGTCCTCTTCACCAAGTGCAGCGGGCAGAACCGCCACACTTTCTATTCTCCCTGCCGAGCTCACTGAAGAGCTGCGCGATCGCGCGGCAGTCGGCGTAGAAACGCCATCCCTCTTCTTCTGAGTGTCGGGCGTCTTAAACATTAGCTTAAGTCCGACCGACGACTCCCTCTCACCGGTAGCCTGCTTTCCAACTGCCGGCCCGGATACCGGCAGTGGCCTGCTCTCAACAGGTTCGCATCTCCCTTCCTTTCCTCTTGCGCCCACCTGCGCAATCACGCCACGTAGAATTTTGCCCCCCCCAGAAACGGTGGGGCAGCCTGAGACCGAAACGGTCTCAGGGAGGGATTCTCCCGCCTCCCGGCGGGTACCCTCCTGGGGTAGTATCTCTTGAATTCTACTTGTCATGATTATTTTTGACAATTTGCGGGTTGTCATCCCCCTCCAAACGATGGCACTTTTGGGGCTGCCCTTCCCCGGACCAAAAGAGGTCACCCACGCGTCGTCCACACGCCGAGGGCGCCCTACATACTGTCGGGGGCGGGAGGTACCGACAGGTTTTT
Source organism: Eudonia truncicolella (assembly GCA_949315975.1). Classification (NCBI taxonomy): domain Eukaryota; kingdom Metazoa; phylum Arthropoda; class Insecta; order Lepidoptera; family Crambidae; genus Eudonia; species Eudonia truncicolella. Next base: position 12,394 of record CASGGC010000005.1, read on the forward strand.
AGCCGGTGTTCTCCGGGGTGTTATTGAGTTTTCCTTCTCTTGGCCGTTTGGCCTCCGGTCTGCCCGATCGCAGCGTACCCACGGCGCCAAAGGTGGGGTCGTTGCCGCAAAAGGGCAGATAACGACTTCGGGACTGGCGTAAACCCCGGTTGCACCGCTCTCACCGGTGCCCCCTTCCCCCCCGTGCGACCTGATAACCCTTAAGGGGCGGCCGTCTTTGTGCTACTCCTCTCAAAGCTGCTCAGAAGGAGCAGCGAGCTGTGCGGCCCAAAGTAGGCACGCACATAGGAGTCGCAGGGCCCAGAAGGGGCTCCCGCCTTGCCAGATGTTAGCCGATTGGGCCCAACCTTCTCCGAACGGAGAATGTTGGAACCACTCGTTGCCCAGGATGCACCACGTGGAGGTATCTGACTCGCACCCCATCCTAACCTAACCTAACCTAACCTAACCTAACCTAACCCAACCCTCCGCGCGCGCTTGGCCCGACCGCCACGAATTTGCGAACGCTCCGCATTTTTCAGAAAATTTTTTGGAATTTTTTCGCCCGATTTATACGAGTGTTACATCAAAAGACGCGGCTTATCGAGCCCGTCACGTGAGTGTGCGACACTTGGTGTGGAAACCGAAGCTTAAGTGTGAAAAGTGGCAAAAACCTAATTTCCGTGTCCCATACAAGGGAAAAGTGCTTTTTCCGCGAGTTTTTGAGCGGGAAAGCGGAAAACTGACACTGTGACGAGGAGCAGCTTGGCGAGGAGTACCCTTCTCCCAACTTTGGGAATTTTCGGAGCAAACCCGGAGGAGCTACGAAGAATTTCACAAAAACCCGGAAATTCCGGGTTTTTCGAAAACCTTCTCCGAGGCTCCGGAAACTTCACCAGCGGGGAAGAGGACATCAAGGCGAGCCCGAAACAGTTGGTGGAAATCAGTTCACCCCTCCAGGAGCGGAGCAATTAAGGTCCATAGCTTTTAAGTTTTTAGATGACATTTTTCCCTCAGAAAATTGTCTGTACAAGGAATTCTCGCTAATAATAAAATCTGGAAAAATCCTATCTAGCAAGCACATTTATCTGGTAGCAATAGTAAATAATTTTGGAATTTTTAATTAAGTAGTTTTAGATTTATTTGAATTTCCGGGCCGGCGGGGCGCAGCGGAAATCGCAGCCCCCGTTTGTGAAATTCAAATAAATCCTCAGTTTTTAATAGTTTAAAGCTGGAATTCCTAGTACATAGGGCAAACTAAGTGGGCTATCTGGTGAAAGTAGTATCTTAGTAAAATTTTGGAAATACAGCGCAAACCAACCGGTTTTGTAGCTGAGTAAATAAAATCTCATTGTTTTAAGGTGTTAATTTATATGAAAATATAAATTAAAAATTCCTATTTTCATAACACCAGAAAGCCCAATTCGTCCCCTTTATTTTAGTAGTAAGAACGTAAGGGCAGGTGCCCGGAGTTCCGAGCGCCACCCTTCCGAAGTCGAGCGAGTAATCCGACCGCCCGCAAAATAGTTGGTAAATAATTACGTAAGTTGAAAACGCACTTTCTCATTTTCGGAATTTTTCAAAATTTTAAAATTTCACTGGAGAGTTTGGACCACAAAACGATTTGTCACGGTGTCAGAATCGACGGAACCCTGATAGTTTCTGACATATAGGGCTCCAAACCTCCAAAAAATTCGGCTAATATCATCAAAATTTTAACAAAACTTCAAAAGCGTTTTAAAAATAGGATTTTAGGCAAATAAGATTTTTAAAAGTACCAACGAATCGGATTCTGCTCGGCGAATTTAGTATATAAGTTTTATCGATAAGGGTGAATACCACCCTCAATTTCCGCGGCTTTATATAATTGGAAATTAATTTCCCAAATTTTTAAACTTGAATATCAATAAGTAGTCTAACTGATAAAAATTTTAAACTTATATAGACATTTAGAGAAATTGATAAGCTACAAGATAGCAGTTGCAGAAACCCCACACGGGTTATAGTTTCCGAGCGCGGGCCCTCCGAAGACAAGCAAGTCGCGCGGCCCCAAAAGCCGAAACCCGTCACCTATTGTGTCGTCGACGAGGCATTCAAGGTCGCGCGCCTTTAAGACATTTAAAAATTATAGGTAAAAATTTACAATTACGCTGAGACTTTGGAGGCCCATAACTCGGGAACGGTAACTTTGTTTTCACCCAAATTTTGGGATAGGGTTTAGAGCACCCCCTTAAACTAAAATCGGGAAAAATTTGGCACAAAAATATTTTTGGAAAAACTTTCAAAATTTTCTTTTTCAAAATTTTAAATTCACTAGTTGGTCCCACTCCTCACACTAATCCTCAACCCCGGGAAACCCCGTAAAACCCACCCCAAATACCAACCCCATCTACACCACCCACCCTAATCCTTGATTTTCTCCCACTTCCACACACCCCACCTATACACTCCCTTGGGAGAAAACCATCCCTATCACCTACCCTACCCATTCTCATCAAAAAATCCCACCCGATTCCCGAAGTCCCAGGTTCATTCCCCGTCACTTTTGCCCTATCTCCTAAACTATAGGAGATAGAGCAAAAAGGACGCCAAATTTGGCTTTAAGGTGTCCGTAGGACACCGAAGTCAAACATAGCCTTCCCAAACCCATCCCCCCACCTTTCAACCCCCTACCCCTAAACTAAAAATTTATTAATTCAAAACTTTCGGATTTTCACTTTCAAAATTTACAGAAACTATACAATTGGCAGGTATAGTTTCTTCCAACAAAATCCCCAGCATCACACACCTAACCCGACCCCATCAAAAAATCACTCCCTTTTTTCCCACCCAAAGGTCCTAGGATCATCCCTCCTATTCCCCGTTGCCTGAAGTCCATACAAACCTCTTTTTTGCTCTATCTCTTAAACTATAAGAGTTAGAGCAAAACGGAGAAAAATTTGACCTGAAAGGCAGCGTTTCCACCCCTGTTTCCCTTTCCCCCTACTTTCAACCCCCTACCCCCAACCCCTAGAAATAGCCCAAACGGAAATCCTTATCGCCGAGAAAGTATACCTTTTACGGGTGCACTTCCTTGGCGAAAGGTGTTTACCGTCACCCACCCTACCCTAATCCGTTAAAAAACCAACCTCCCAAAACCCACCCTAATTCCCCAAAATAAAAAGTTCTATAGCTCAGGAAGCACGGTTCTGACAGTGGTGCTTCCTTGACAACTTTTTATTCCTACATCCTACCCTACTCATCTACCCACAAACCCAGCCACCCCCCACCCCTACTTCCCACCCCCAACTAGAAGCACCCGTATCTCCGGACTCCCTGGCCCGATCGGCACCAAATTGGTACCGTTAGGACCGGAGAGGAAAGCTCTATTTTTAGGTAGCCTTTTCGACTCTACATAGAGCATATAGAGCCGCGGAAAATTAAAATTAAGTTTTTATTTACAATTTTATTTTTTATTTTTTTTTTTTATTTTTTATTTTAATTTATTATAAATATTGACACCTGAACCTCTTTTGAGGTCAGGCTTAGCTTTAAGGATAACTGTGATTTAGAATTAGGGTTTTAACTATTATTATTGACATTGCTATTTATTATTTATCATTTTAAACTGCAATATATTTTAATATCCAATCACAGTTAGCTATTTAAATTTTTAATTGCTTTTTTGCGTTAGGGTTAGGTTTTTATTCAGTGTTGTGCCGTTGACCCTGAGACTCTATTGAGTCCAGGTATTAGTATTAAGACCTGAATTTTATTGCAATAATTTTAACTATTAATCGTTCTGTGTTGTTCCTTTTTATTCCATTTATTTCATTATTTATTTTATTATTTTATTTAAATTGACTTAGTATTAGGACACCTGTACCTCTATTGAGGACAGGCACTAGCTTAAGATTTTATTAGATTATATTTTGACATATTAAATTTTAATTTTTAACATTTTGACATTGACATTTTAATTATTTTATTTGATTAATTGATTATTGACTAAAAAGGACGTATAAAACTTCTACAAACCTTTAATAGGTTAGTTAGGTTTAGGTTCATTATTTTGTGGCGTTGTGACCCTGAGACTCTATTGAGTCCAGGTACTAGTAATAAGACTGAATTTTATTGAATTCAATTTTAATTATATTTTAAAATTTTAGACAAAGCTACTCCCGGGGTCTTGCTTATTAACAACATATACACACCACATACACAAACAACATCACACAAATTTATTCATCATCACACAAGTTAGAACAAACATTAGAATCTGCCGCCCTACCTTTTAAATTTAACTTCATTTAATTTATTTACTAGTCACATTCATTTATTTATAATTTCAAATTTTAAATTTAATTTATTTTATTCAATTTAATACAATTCCATTTTAATTTAATTTTATTTTAATTTTATTCCAATTTTAATTCAATTTAATTTAATTTATTGTTGCTTTTGGGGTTGATTTTAGTTTTAATTTGTGTTTGGGACTGAAATCTAAATCTCGAAGCCAATTTTATTTTATTTATTTGGTTCAATTTTAATTCAATTATTTAATTCAATATCCTTATAGTTAATAGTATTAAATTTTCTAGTCAATAGTTAGGTAGATTCTTTTTGTTTAGTTTTGTCCCCTTTTATAACTTATACAAATTTTTAAACGTGTGCTGTATTCTGGTGTCTGTGTATATTTTAGAATTTAATTTTAATTTGTGTGCGTCCCAATTATCCCAATTTATCCCATTTATCGTGTTTACAACTTTTACAAACTTACTTTTAACGTGTTTTATTTAATTTTATTAGCTTAGGTAATTTATTTAATTTACATAGGTCTTTACAACTTTTACAACTTTACTTTTAACGTGTTTTGTGTGTTCTATTTTACAACTTCTACAATTTTAATTTTAACGTGTTAATTTATTCTGTCCGTCCTAACTTATTCTGTCCGTCCTAATTTATTCGTCCGTCCTTAATTTATTTAAACATGACTACCAGGAGCCCAACTCGTATGTCGAAAGTGAACAGTAGGGAGGAGTCCATGGTTCACCAATCCCCACCACCAAAGCCGAAGCTGAAATCAGCAACGGCAAAGCTGGAGTTGGAGCTGACGCATCTTCTCCCGGGTATGTCGTGCACCGACATAAGACAGAACGCCAAGAAGGCACAAGGAAGAGTGATGAAGGCCTTTGAGACAAGTGCCGGTCATCGGTCGGTGACGAAAGAGGACAAGGCCACCATCCAGAAGGAGACCAACGAACTGGTTATGATGGTGGCAGAGTTAGTCAGCAGAGTAGAGGAAGCAGAACGAAGAAAAGAACCAAAGATTGGAATGGGAAGGGCTGTCCACACACAGATGGTAAGGGACAGTACCGAGTTCGAACAAGAAACCGGGAGAAGACTGGAAAATATAGAAAGATTACTAGCGGAAAGTAAAGCAGTTAGCGAGAGATGCGAAAGACTGCAGGAAGATACCAACAAGAAAATCGCAGAAAAGATAGAAGAAATGGTTAGGGAAAAAGAAAACAAAGAAAAGCCGCAGAAGGCATCGTACGCTAAGGTAACCGCAGAAGGACGGCTGAGGACCACACCCAGGACACTCCACTCTTTGATCGTGGCGTCGACCGACCAGAACCTGACCAGTGACCAGGTTATGGAAACGGTCAGGAAAACGGCGGAGACCGATCCAGACGAAGAGTGGATAAAAGTCCAGAAGGTCAAGAAGGCGAAAGACCAAAAGGTCATCATTGGGTGTGGATCGGAGAGAGATGCAGAGTTGCTGAAAAAGAGACTGGAGAAGGAAAGCACTCTGAAAATAGAAAAAGCAAAAAATAAGAACCCGCTAGTAATAATAAGATATGTAAGGGGGGACAAAAAGAAAGAACAGGTAGAAGAAGCAATTAGGAGGAAGGTAGGGAAAACTAAAACCAAAGATGGGAAGGAAGAGATAGAGGTTATTTATGAGAAAAAGACGAAAAATCCTCACGTGGCACACATGGTGGTCAAGGTGGCCCCCGCAATTTGGCAGCAACTGACAGAGGCGGGGACTCTTCAACTGCAATGGGGTATCTCCAGAGTGGAAGATCAGTCCCCGTTAATCCAGTGCTCCCGCTGCTTGGGTTACGGCCACATCAAGCGGGTCTGTCAGGAGCAGCTGGACAGTTGCAGCCACTGTGGGGGTAACCACCTGTACGCCGCGTGTAAGGATAAGTCAAGTCCCCCCCGCTGCCTTAACTGTGAGAGAGCCGGCCTGGAAGACAAGTCCCACAACACCTTTAACGAGGTATGCCCGATAAGGGCTAGGTGGGACAGGCTGGCCAGGGCTAAGGTAGCGTATCAGTGCTAAGGGCATGGCGTCAGCTCAGAAGAAGAAAATATACAACGTAGTGCAGGCGAACCTCCAGCGGAGCAACAACGCAACATCAGAACTGTTGGCAGTGATAGCCAACAGGGAAATTTGTTTCGCGCTTATTCAGGAGCCGTACATAGGTAACAAAGGAGTAATGGGTGACGTGTCCGGAGCTCGGATCGTCCAGGCGGCGCACGAGGTTGGGAAATGTAATAAGGCCGCTATTTTAATAAACAACAACAATATTAAGATCTTACAATTTCCCAACCTCACAACAGCCAACCTAGTAGCGGCTAGGCTGGTAACTGCCGAATGGACGATCGGAGTAATCTCCTATTATTTTGAGCCGGACACGGACATTGAGGACTATGTGCGACTCCTGAAGGAGATGATAAGGGAGTTGCGTTGTGATTTGCTCATAGTTGGAGGTGACGCGAACGCTTGGAGTGAGTGGTGGGGAAGCGATAGGAGCGACAGTAGGGGTGCAGAATTGGCAGGATTATTTACAGAATTAGGACTTGAAGTGGTTAATGAAGGGAACACTCCAACTTTTGATACCTGGCGAGGAGGGAAGAGATACAAGAGCTCGGTGGATGTGACGTGCTGCTCTGAGGACATGGCCAAACTGGTGCATGATTGGAAGGTAGATGAAGGGATGACGACCTCGGACCACAACGCAATTACGTTTAAAATTAATTTAGAAGAGATAAAGGAGATAGAGAACACAAGAACGACAAGAAAATATAAAACTAACAAGATAGAATGGAGCAAATTTAGGGAAACATGTAAATTAGAATACGAAAAAAGGAAAATAAATGTAGAAGAGATAAATAAAATAAAAGAAGTGAGTGAATTGGAGGATAAAGTAAGGGAGTATATAGAATGCATAGAAGAAACGTGTAATAAAATGTTGAAAAAGAAAAAGACAAAACAAAAAATTAAAATTGCGTGGTGGTCCGAGGAGTTGGAAGAAATGAAGAGAGAAAAAAATAAGAAGAAAAAAAGAATTAAATGGGCAGCGCCAAACCGTTTGGCTTATGTCATCGAGCAGTACGTAGAGTCAAAAGAAAAATATCAAGAAGAAATGGAAAAGGCCAGGATCAGAAGTTGGAAGGAGTTCTGCGAGAAACAGGAAAGGGAAACTATGTGGGAGGGCATATACAGAGTGATAGGAAAGACAAAAAAGGCATATGAGGATCTTCCGATAGCTAGGGATGGCAAGAACACCAGCCCAAAGGAGTCGGTGCGCATAATGGCCGAGAGCTTTTACCCGGAGGACACAGAAATGGGGGAGAACGAGGACCACAGAGAAGTGAGAAGAAGGGCAGCCGAAGCGAATGAGGGAAACAAAGATGATCTTTGCGACCCTCCATTCGTGGAGGCTGAACTTCTTCAAGCGGTGAACTCGTTCAACCCCAAAAAAGCCCCGGGTAATGATGGCTTTACGGCCGACATATGCGCAGCAGCCATAAAAACCGACTCACCATTATCCCTAGCTGTCTACAACAAATGCCTGGAGCTCTCCCACTTCCCAAAGCCCTGGAAGATAGCGACAATAATCCTGCTAAGAAAACCAAACAAAGATGATTATACGCACCCCAAATCATATAGGCCAATAGGGCTCCTGGCAATTTTAGGTAAAATATTGGAAAAACTACTTATAAAAAGAATTAGATGGTATGTGCTGCCCAAATTGAACCCGTGTCAATATGGCTTTGTGCCACAGCGCAGTACCGAGGACTCCCTCTATGATATGACCCAGCGAATCCGACAAAATCTGGTTGAGAAGAAGATTATGGTCGTGATTTCGCTGGACATAGAGGGGGCCTTCGATAATGCGTGGTGGCCCCAAATAAAGTGCCAACTTAAGGAGAAGGGGTGCCCGATAAATCTGCGGAGGCTGGTGAATAGCTATTTGGAAGACAGGAAGGTGACGGTGAAATATGCAGGGGAACAGTATAGCAAAAACACCAACAAGGGCTGCGTCCAAGGTTCTATCGGCGGGCCCTTGTTTTGGAATTTAATTTTAGATCCCCTGCTCAATAAACTCACCGTCGCCAATGTTTACTGTCAGGCCTTCGCAGACGACATCGTGCTGATAATAGAGGGCAGCACTGCCGGAGAAATCTCCGAAAGGGCCAACTCCGTTCTCTCCCGTGTCCAGAAGTGGGGCGAGTCGAACAAGCTTAACTTTGCGCCACATAAGACCAAGGCGATGGTCATAACCAAAAAGCTTAAGTTCGACACGCCCCGTCTGGAGATGGGAGGAACGGAGATTGAATTAGTTGATAATTTTAAGATCTTAGGTGTAATTTTTGATAACAAGCTCCTTTTCAACAAGCATATCCAATACATTTGCAAAAAGTCAATAGGAATCTATAAAGGAGTATGCAGAGCGGCGAGGGCTACCTGGGGACTGCATCCGGAGATCATCAGGACGATCTACAAGGCTGTTATCGAACCTGTGATCTTGTACGCGGCTAGCGTCTGGTCCAAGGAAGCGAAGAAGGCAGTCTCCCGGAAAGCCCTCGATGTAGTGTTAAGAGGCTTCGCGCAGAAAATTACGAAAAGCAACAGAACGGTTTCCCTAAATGCTGCTTTAATACTGTCGGGGCTGCTTCCGCTGGACCTTCGGATCCAAGAAGCATCCCGGCTTTTTGAGGCAAAGCGCGGGAAACCCCAGGCAGTATTAAGTGGCAGGAGGGTCGAGCAGCGCACACCATTCACGGAGAACACCCACCCCAGTAGGATGCTAAATTCAAAATTCACCCTTTTAGAAAACGCAGAAGAGGATAGCAAGTTGGCAGAAGGCTTGGCTAAGATTTACACTGATGGCAGTAAACTGGAGGGGAAAGTCGGAGCCGCCCTGACCTGTTGGAAAGGGAAGGTCGAGATGTGTACCCGAAAATTCAGACTGGAACCATACTGTACGGTCTTCCAAGCCGAGTTATATGCTATCCTCCAAGCGACCGAAATTATTATTGGCAAGAAATTCGAAGAAGCGGCTATTCTGAGCGACTCGAGGTCGGCTCTCCAGACGCTGATGGATCCAGACTCCTCGCACCCAATCACGAAGGCGATACAGGGTAACCTGGAATTCCTGAGAGACAACCACCAACTAGTCTCTCTATACTGGATACGGGCCCACGTCGGAGTAGGAGGGAACGAGAGAGCGGATGAATTAGCGAAGGAAGCCGCCCTCAAACTGAAGACCAGAGCGGACTATGACTGCTGCCCCATCTCGTACGTTAAACGTCATTTACGGGCGGAAACGATCGAGCAATGGGACAGCAGGTATAGGACGGAAGCCACAGCCGCGACCACCAAGGTCTTTTTCCCGAATGGGGTGGACGCATACAATACCGTGAGGAAGATGTCCATCGACCGGCTTGCGTCGCAGGTCCTGACGGGCCATGGGGGATTCTGTGCATACCTGCACAGATTCAAGTGCAGGGACAGCCCCGCATGTGCCTGTGACCCGACGATGGACGAGGACATCTTCCACATACTATTAGACTGCCCAATACACACGCAAGTTAGGTACACTCTGCAACAGAAAATTAACACAAAATTAAGCAAAGATACCCTTAAGGAGATAATAAGTATAAAAAAGGAAAGAAAGATATTCATGGAATTTGCCAAAGAGATTGTTAGAAAAGTAACAATAAGAAATAAGGACAATTAGTTTTAAGCAATAATAAGCAAGACCACTAAGTGGCAGGATTTTATAAAAAAGAGCAATGTATAGAATTTTAAGGGTTAAAAATAAAATATGTATATAAATAATAAGTTTTTAA
>CASGGC010000005.1:25000-27500 GCA_949315975.1 Eudonia truncicolella
ACCTAACCTAACCTAACCTAACCTAACCTAACCTAACCTAACCTAACCTAACCTAACCTAACCTAACCTAACCTAACCTAACCTAACCTAACCTAACCTAACCTAACCTAACCTAACCTAACCTAACCTAACCTAACCTAACCTAACCTAACCTAACCTAACCTAACCTAACCTAACCTAACCTAACCTAACCTAACCTAACCTAACCTAACCTAACCTAACCTAACCTAACCTAACCTAACCTAACCTAACCTAACCTAACCTAACCTAACCTAACCTAACCTAACCTAACCTAACCTAACCTAACCTAACCTAACCTAACCTAACCTAACCTAACCTAACCTAACCTAACCTAACCTAACCTAACCTAACCTAACCTAACCTAACCTAACCTAACCTAACCTAACCTAACCTAACCTAACCTAACCTAACCTAACCTAACCTAACCTAACCTAACCTAACCTAACCTAACCTAACCTAACCTAACCTAACCTAACCTAACCTAACCTAACCTAACCTAACCTAACCTAACCTAACCTAACCTAACCTAACCTAACCTAACCTAACCTAACCTAACCTAACCTAACCTAACCTAACCTAACCTAACCTAACCTAACCTAACCTAACCTAACCTAACCTAACCTAACCTAACCTAACCTAACCTAACCTAACCTAACCTAACCTAACCTAACCTAACCTAACCTAACCTAACCTAACCTAACCTAACCTAACCTAACCTAACCTAACCTAACCTAACCTAACCTAACCTAACCTAACCTAACCTAACCTAACCTAACCTAACCTAACCTAACCTAACCTAACCTAACCTAACCTAACCTAACCTAACCTAACCTAACCTAACCTAACCTAACCTAACCTAACCTAACCTAACCTAACCTAACCTAACCTAACCTAACCTAACCTAACCTAACCTAACCTAACCTAACCTAACCTAACCTAACCTAACCTAACCTAACCTAACCTAACCTAACCTAACCTAACCTAACCTAACCTAACCTAACCTAACCAGAAGGAGGTGTATCACAAAGCTGCCAAAGATGCCCAGACCGCCAGCTGGAAGGACTTCTGTCAGAGGCAGGAGAAGGAGACGGTATGGGACGGAGTCTACCGCGTCATAAAAAAGACAGAGAGGAGGAAAGACGACCTGCCCCTGAGGAAAGACGGGAGAATGCTGGGACCGGAGGAGTCAGTAAGGTGGATCGCAGAAAGGTTTTACCCCGAGGACAAGGAGAATGACGACACCGACGAACATCGCAGGGTACGGGAGTTGGCGCGGGAAGTGAACATTGGAGGCGAAGAAGAAGTGCACGACCCATGCTTCACGCTGCACGAGCTAACGGGCACCTTAAAGACCTTCAACCCCAAGAAGGCCCCAGGCGAGGATGGCTTCACTTCGGACATCTGCAGCAGGGCAATAGTTGGCCACCCCCAGGTCTTCCTGGCAATTGTGAACAAGTGCCTAGAGCTAGGGCACTTCCCAAAGATCTGGAAGAAGGCTGTAGTGGTCATCCTGCGCAAGCCGGGAAAAACGGACTACACCGAGGTCAAATCCTACAGACCCATCGGGCTTCTCCCGGTGCTGGGCAAAATATTTGAGAAGCTCCTCATGTATAGGGTGAGATTTTATTTGATACCCAGACTCAGCCCCTGGCAGTACGGGTTTGTGCCCCAGAAGAGCACCGAAGACTCCCTCTATGTCCTGATGAACCATATCAAAAGTAATTTGAAAAATAAAAAGATAATCACTATTGTATCACTGGACATAGAGGGAGCCTTCGATGCGGCCTGGTGGCCCAAAATTAAAATAAGATTAGCGGAGGAGGCCTGCCCGGTCAACTTGAGAAGGGTCTTAGGGAGTTATTTAGAAGATAGGAGTGTGGAAGTCAGGTACGGAGGAAGGAAGACGGATAGAGTTACGAGCAAGGGATGCGTTCAGGGGTCGATTGGAGGACCGATCCTCTGGAACTTGCCGATTGGAGGACCGATCCTCTGGAACTTGCTGCTGGACCCATTATTGTGGCAATTGGCCAGGAAAGGGCACCATGTGCAGGCGTTCGCGGACGATGTAGTGATGGTGTTTGTGGGGGACTCGGGACTGGAAGTCTCGATGAAGGCTAACGAAGCGCTCTCGGATGTTTGGAATTGGGGTGTCGGAAACAAACTAAAGTTCGCTACCAATAAAACGGTAGCAATAACAGTAACTAGAAAATTGAAGTACGACACACCAATTCTAAACATGGGGGGGCGCGATATCGTGATGCAAAGAGAGATGAAGGTCCTGGGTCTCACCATAGACGATAAACTCACTTTTAACACTCACGTCGCGGATGTCTGCAGGAAGGCCCTCAATATTTATAAACAGTTGAGGACAGCAGCAAGGGTCAGCTGGGGATTGAACCCAGAAGTCACACGGCACATATACACGATGGCTGTAGAGCCGATCATAACCTATGCAGCGGCGGCATGGGCTCCCGCAGCC
>CASGGC010000005.1:32500-55794 GCA_949315975.1 Eudonia truncicolella
AGTGGGTAATTTTACCCAAACCTGACCTCAGGGTCAAAACCCTGCTGACCCTACAGGGACATAGAGAAGGGGACCCCCAACGGAAGGCCCAAAGGAACCGCGACCCTGCGAGCGATAGTTTCCGAGATATCTGGGTTTTACCATTCTCCAGACCCAAATTACCCAATTTTACCCTTGGGTTTACTCGGGAACTATAGATCGCAGGAGGCCGGGAAAGGTATCGGGAGAAAGGGCTCGGAGGGAGGAAGAGGACCTCATATCTAGTTTTAAGATCTAGCCAGCCAATTCGGCGGCCATTTTGTTTTTTAGTATTTTAAGAATAACTTCCGGGTTTCTTGACCAATCTTGATTTTTATTTCAAATTACTGTGTAACCAGACACTCCCTATATATAGTAGGGAGCTGCAACCAGAACTTGACCCAGAGGGTCAAAATTTTAACTTAGTTTTTACTTACATTTTTATATTAAATATTGACACCTGAACCTCTTTTGAGGTCAGGCTTAGCATTAAGGACAACTGTTTTTACCTGACTATATTGTGTAATAGTGATAACTCTTATTATTTTTAATAACAGTTTAACTTAAGTTAGCCTATTGACCTTACACACTAGCAAAACATACACCCTTTTTGACACACTTTTTTTACAACTTATACAAATCTTTTTATTTACATCTTTTTACACCTACTTTATTTTAACGCGATAAATTGACGCTCTGCTAGCGATGTATAGGACACCGCCATCAGATACTAGCAAAATGAGCAACATGACCCTCCGCTCCCCTTCAACATCCCCCACTGCGGCACGAACATCCACCCCCAATAGGAGGACCGCAAACACCACCCTCACCATCTCCTCCACATCCACCCCAAGCCCGTCAACATCATCTGTGGTGAAAAGGCTCAGTGGCAAGTTCGAAGGGAGGATGCCAGTGCCCAAACCACCTACACAGACGACCACTAGAACGTATGCAGCAGCCATAAAGCCAAGCCAGCAATCCCAGACCACCAGGGTTAAGGCAGCTCCTCCATCAAGGGTACGAGCACCACCACCAGTGACCTCCGGAAGGACAGCCGCGGACGTCATAGCCTCAACTGACCAGCTTCCGGCCTACGAAGGGCTTATAGAGGTCTTGAGGTTCGCGTGCGAGTGCCTGAACGAAACCCGCAACATGAGGACAGACCTGAAGAAGAACATAGGCGAAAGCATAATGCACGTCAGGACGGCGCTTGTCCGCATAAACGTGCCCAAAAGTCCTGTGGGGGAAGAGTCACTCTCCTCGGAGAGGAACACCACCGCTAAGCCCGCCCCCGAACCAGTGGACAGCGCAGCAATCCACCAAAAGCTGGACGCGATCCTGGAGGAGGTCAGGTCCAGTAAAATCCATGCCAGCCAACAGGCGCCCGCGCCCATTATGACGGCGGCTCCCCGTAGACCGGAAGTGCGCCCAACATTGCACTCAGTAATAGTAGCGTCCAAAAACGAACTGGACACCGGAGACGCCGTTATAGAAAAGATCAGAGAGGCGGTGGACGCCAAGGAGGGATGGGTCACCGTCTCGAGGATCAGGAAAGCGAGGGGGGGCAGGGTCATTGTGAGCTGCGAAACGAGGGAGGAGAGAGACAAGGTCAAGAAGCGGATCGACACCGTTGGGAAGGACCTCAGAATGGAAGACGCCAAGAACAGGGATCCGCTCGTGGTAGTCAAGAACCTCTTGAAAGCCCGAACGGACGCCGAAATCCTGGAGGCCTTCAAGAAACAGAACAAAGACGTGTTCAAGGACCTCGACGAGGAAAACTCCCAGGTGTCGATCCGATTCAAGAAGAGAGCGCGGAACCCTCACACCCATCATGTCGTAATGAGGGTAAGCACCAGAATCTGGAACAGGCTGATGGACAAAGGGTACATGCATATTGACCTACAGCGTGTCCGGGTAGAGGACCAGTCGCCGCTGGTGCAATGTTCCCAATGCCTGGGGTACGGACACAGCAGGGGTTTCTGCAGGGAGAAGGAGCCGGCGTGCAGCCACTGTGGGATTGCGGGGCATATTTTGATGGACTGCCCCACATGGACGGATGCCAGCGCCCTGCCCTCTTGCAGAAACTGCTGCAGAGCCCAATTGGCCCAGAGGGACCACAATGCATTCAGCGTCGACTGCCCAATTCGCCGGAAGTGGGACAGTATAGCAAGGTCCACAGTCGCGTACCAGTGCTAAGGGCGTCCCAACAAGAGCGGCTCCCTACCACGTGCTCCAAACCAACTTGCAAAGGAAGAAGCTGGCAACGGAAGAACTCTACATCGAGGCCGGGAAGCGTAAGGCGGCCATCGCTCTTCTTCAGGAGCCATACATCGGAGCGGGGCACAAAATGAAGGCTCGAGGTAGCGCGCGTCTCTTCCAGTGCGCGGGTCCGGGAAACGTCAAGGCGGTCATCGCCGTATTCGACCCCGACATTGACGTCGTCCAGCACCCGGAATTCACCACCACTAACATAGTAGTGGTAGAGGTAAAGACCAGCGCCTGGAGTCTGACGCTCGTTAGCTTTTATTTTGAGCCCGACACGCCCATAGAACCCTACCTGACATCTCTTCACGAGATCGACACCAAACTGGGCCCTAACAACGTCTTAATGGGAGGGGACTGTAATGCAAAGAGCACGTGGTGGGGAGGACGCATGAGCGATCACAGGGGTGAAGACATGGCGGGCACCATCCACGAACTGGGATATTTTATCCTGAACGGCGGCAACACTCCTACATACGACGTCGTACGGGGAGGTCGGCGATATACTAGCAGCATAGATGTAACGGTGTGTGCAGAGAACCTGCTGACACGTATCGCGAAATGGCGTGTCGTCGAAGACCTCACCAGCTCGGACCACAACGGCATAACCTTCGATGTTAACCTGAAAAAGTCAAGGGGAGTAAGGATCGAGAGAACTACTAGAATCTTTAATACTAAAAAAGCAGATTGGCAAAAATTTAATTCAGAATTTAAGAACATCAAAGAAAATATAAATTTAAATACAAGTAAAATTAACTTAATTACAAATAAAAGCAAAATAGAAAAAGAAGCAGAAGTATATAACGAAGCAGTAGCACAAGCATGCAAACTCTCGATCCCTACAAAGAAAAATAAAACCATACTTACCTTGCCGTGGTGGTCCGAAGAGCTGGCCGAGCTGAAGAGGATGACGACCACGAAGAAGCACCGCATCAGATGCGCCGCACCGCGTCGAAGAGCTGCAGTAGTCGCCGACTACCTGAAACAAAAAGAAGAGTATGAGACTGCCGCCGCCGCCGCACAGACCAGGTCGTGGAAGGAGTTCTGCAACAAACAGGAAAAGGAATCCGTATGGGACGGCATCTACCGAGTCCTAAGAAGAACCACCACCAGAGAGGAAGACTTACCACTTAAGAAGGGCAATACCCAGTTAGACGCAGAAGGCTCCGCACAACATCTTGCGGAGGTGTTCTACCCCGAGGACCTGATCGAAGCAGACAGCGACCTGCATAAGCAAATACGCACCAGAGCGAAAACAGTAAATGAGGGGTCGAGTACTGACGTACTGGACCCTCCCTTTACAGAAACAGAGTTGCGAAACGCCGTTTGCTCCTTTAATCCGAAGAAGGCCCCCGGGGAGGATGGACTAACTGCGGACATCTGCAAGAAGGCGATAGAGGAGGACCCGGGCTTGTTTTTGGGCCTGGTTAACAAATGCCTCGAGCTAGGCTCATTCCCAAAGTGCTGGAAGAAGGCCACAGTGGTCATACTGAGGAAGCCCGGAAAGGAGGACTACACGGCTCCCAAGTCGTATAGACCAATCGGCCTCCTGCCGGTGCTGGGTAAGATCTTCGAGAAGATGCTGGTGGGCCGGCTTAAGTATCACATCTTGCCTAAGCTGAGCCCACACCAATATGGATTTGTGCCCCAGCGCAGTACGGAGGACTCCCTCTATGTCCTCATCAACACTATTAGGGATAATCTTCGAGAAAAGAAGATAATAACACTCATATCCCTGGACATAGAGGGGGCTTTTGACAACGCATGGTGGCCAGTAATTAGGACCAGATTGGCTGAAGAGGAGTGCCCAATAAACATCAGGAGAGTGCTGGATAACTATATGAGCGAAAGGGTGGTCAACGTTAGGTACGCCGGCAGAGAGGTTAACAGGAGTCCCGCGAAGGGCTGTGTACAGGGATCCATAGCGGGCCCCATACTATGGAATTTGCTGCTCGATCCCCTCCTGCACACCTTGGAGGAACGGAGGGTCCATGTTCAGGCGTTTGCGGACGACATCGTCCTCTTATTTGTCGGCGACACAGCTCAGGCAATACAGGAGCAAGCCAATCCAGTGCTCGAACATGTTGCGGCGTGGGGTAAACATAATAAGCTTAACTTTGCAGCACACAAGACCCATAGCCTCACAATCACTAAGAAGCTTAAATATGATACCCCCCGCCTCAACATGAACGGGATACGGATTGAAGATAGGAAAGAGATAAAACTCCTAGGCCTAACGATCGACCATAAACTAACGTTCAATGCACACATTAACAACGTCTGTCGCAAAGCCGCCGCTTTCTATAAACATCTATCAAAGGCGGCGTACGTAAACTGGGGATTAACGCCAGAAGTTGCAAAGACGATATACACCGCAGCGGTGGAACCCGTTGTAACATATGCAGCTGGCGCTTGGGCCCCTGCCGCGGATAAGATTATGACGCGCAAACAGCTGGATACGCTACAACGGGGATTTGCACAAAAAATGTGCAAAGCATATAAAACAGTATCACTCACCTCTGCCCTGGTTCTGTCTGGGACGCTTCCCCTCGACCTCCGGATTAAAGAGGCCGCAGCCCTTTATGAAGTGAGGAGGGGGGTGCCCCGGCCCGACCTTCGGGGCAGAGACATAGAGACTCCACATCCTGCATTACACCTACCACATCCGGCCGAGTATATGCACATTGACATCACACATATCACAGATCAAACGCAAATACACACGAACACTTACGACATACAGATATACACCGACGGCAGCAAGATAGACGGGAAGGTTGGAGCGGCGTTATCTCTTTGGAGGGGCGCTGCCGAAATTGGAACGTTCAAACTTGCACTGCCGTCGTACAGCACAGTTTTTCAGGCCGAACTGTTAGCACTCCACAAAGCCTCGGAAGTAGTACTTAGAAGGAAGGAATTTTCTTTTGGAGTTTATAGCGACTCTATGGCAGCCCTGCAAGCCGTCACCGGCGGTAATTCCCTCCACCCCCTCGCAGTAGGTGTTCGAGAAAACATTAACACGGCATTTGGACAGAGCAAAGCTGTCACCTTGCACTGGATTAAAGCACATGCGGGGTTGGAAGGGAACGAAAGGGCCGACGTGCTAGCCAAGGAGGCCGCTGTAAAGTCGAAGAGAAAGCCTGACTATGACAGGTGCCCTGTATCGTTCGCAAAGCGCCTCATCAGGGATGGGACGCTGGGCGAGTGGAACGAGAGGTACCGGTCGGGTACTACAGCCGAGGTCACCAAACTCTTCTTTACTGACACCACCGCTGCATACAAAATCACACGCAAATTCACCCACACAAAACACACCACACAAATGCTCACGGGTCACGGTGGGCTCTCTGCGTACTTACACAGGTTTAAGTGTAAGGACAGCCCGTCGTGCGCCTGTGACCCAGACATACACGAAACAGTTACACACATCCTCTCCGAGTGCCCTATACACACTCGTGAGAGGTACAATATCGAGGCGGAATTGGGCACCCGCATTGTCCCTAAAAACTTCGCGGACCTCCTGGCCGCGAAGGAATCCAGGGACATATTCCTAAAATATGGTACAAAACTTATGGAAATAGTTTGTAATAGAAATAAGAATTAGTAAGCAACAAAAAATGTAATGTATAAAAAGATGGAGGGATTTATGCGCATTCATGACGAATGTGCAGTAAATCTCTCAAGCACACAAATCAAAGATGAAAATGTTAAGAATTAGAATATAAGTTTGCAAACTAAATGTATAGTTTTGATATAAGATAAGAAAATAGAAATAGAGAATGTAGCAGTAAGAATAAATAAAAGATAAGAAAATAGAAATAAGAAAATAGAAATAGGAAAAATGTATAAAACAAAAGCCAATCTGGGGCTAAATAGTATATTTTTTACCCTGTATCCCTTTTTAGAAAATAAGACATATTAATAAGAAATAAAGTATAGCTAGGATGATGGTAGTGTTAAGAAAAAAATAGACGGCAAACCCAGCCGTATAAAATAGAATAAAAGATGACGAATGACAAAGTGGAATAAGAATGAAAGTACGAGAGGCATAAATGCGAGAACTGGAATGAAAGAGAATAAAGCAAACAATACCTCCCATCCCGTGGGAGAAGTAAACTAGCAGAATAGGAAAAAAAAAAAAAAAAAAAAAAAAAAAAAAAAAAAAAAAAAAAAAAAAAAAAAAAAAAAAAAAAAAAAAACCTAACCTAACCTAACCTAACCTAACCTAACCTAACCTAACCTAACCTAACCTAACCTAACCTAACCTAACCTAACCTAACCTAACCTAACCTAACCTAACCTAACCTAACCTAACCTAACCTAACCTAACCTAACCTAACCTAACCTAACCTAACCTAACCTAACCTAACCTAACCTAACCTAACCTAACCTAACCTAACCTAACCTAACCTAACCTAACCTAACCTAACCTAACCTAACCTAACCTAACCTAACCTAACCTAACCTAACCTAACCTAACCTAACCTAACCTAACCTAACCTAACCTAACCTAACCTAACCTAACCTAACCTAACCTAACCTAACCTAACCTAACCTAACCTAACCTAACCTAACCTAACCTAACCTAACCTAACCTAACCTAACCTAACCTAACCTAACCTAACCTAACCTAACCTAACCTAACCTAACCTAACCTAACCTAACCTAACCTAACCTAACCTAACCTAACCTAACCTAACCTAACCTAACCTAACCTAACCTAACCTAACCTAACCTAACCTAACCTAACCTAACCTAACCTAACCTAACCTAACCTAACCTAACCTAACCTAACCTAACCTAACCTAACCTAACCTAACCTAACCTAACCTAACCTAACCTAACCTAACCTAACCTAACCTAACCTAACCTTTTTTTTTTTTTTTTTTTTTTTTTTTTTTTTTTGTTTTCCCGGTGGAAATCTGCTCCGATCAGACCGTCTCACCGAGACAGTCTCGGGAGGTGTGTGGGGATGGGCGATGTTCTGCCCGACCCACTAAAACCACCGGGGGACATTACCGAGGCGCATTGCGGAGGGACCACGGGACCTTAGCCACGAGGGCAATACCTTCGCGGGCCTCACTGCGCGTTATAACACAACCAAATACCTAGCCTAAACATATAACAACTATTTTGACCGGCGTGCCTACCCGTTGTGTAGACACGCGGACCCCACAACCCGACTAACGTGCCCACCCGTTGTATGGGCACGCGGACACGACAAGCCTTCGACATGCCCACGTTTGCGTGGGCATGCGGACTCACCAACCCAAGAAAAGACATACCCACCGTTGGTGGGTATGCGGACACAACAACCCAGACACACACAACAACCAAACAGACATGCCCCCCTTTTGTGGGCATGCGGACACACGACTACCCTAAGGACATACACAACATATAAATATATATACAAACACAAACCACTTGAACCGGAACTCTTGCATGGTCGCTTTGGGCTAGCAGGACAACTGTCTGTCGTCCCGCTGCCCATCGCTTCCACAATCGAGTCCCCGTCCATGTTCCTACGCAGAACCCGCTGAGTGGGAACCCTCCACGGTCGATCAGAGCAACCAAGCGTCGGTTGCTCATCATTTCTCCCGTATCGGGTCACCAACTCAGCACCTAAACCTAGACCGACACGACACAACACGACAACACGACAACAAACCCGACCAGACAACACAACGACAACGACAACGACAAGACAACACAGGAGAACGTAACATTGGACCCCGGGGGCATTTGGGGTGCTATAATCAAATAGCCATGCCAATGCCCCCCCCCTTCTTTCTGGGCCTTCCTAGGCGCTAACATATAAACACATACTTATACCTATAACTATTCTAATAATTCCTGGGAATTCTTAGAAGCTACCTTATCCTACAAATTACTAAATTCCTAGATTTCCTAAAACTATTCCTTATCCTACTATTTGGTTCATCGGGCCGTCGCGACGCATCAGGTCAGAACCTGACTGCGCCCGACGACCCGGCATCACCCTAAGGTGGTTGAAGGTCGGCGTGTCTCCGACGCCGCCTTCCCGTTCTCCTCCTCCTGGCTGGACCTGGCTGGAACCTAACCTAACCTAACCTAACCTAACCTAACCTAACCTAACCTAACCTAACCTAACCTAACCTAACCTAACCTAACCTAACCTAACCTAACCTAACCTAACCTAACCTAACCTAACCTAACCTAACCTAACCTAACCTAACCTAACCTAACCTAACCTAACCTAACCTAACCTAACCTAACCTAACCTAACCTAACCTAACCTAACCTAACCTAACCTAACCTAACCTAACCTAACCTAACCTAACCTAACCTAACCTAACCTAACCTAACCTAACCTAACCTAACCTAACCTAACCTAACCTAACCTAACCTAACCTAACCTAACCTAACCTAACCTAACCTAACCTAACCTAACCTAACCTAACCTAACCTAACCTAACCTAACCTAACCTAACCTAACCTAACCTAACCTAACCTAACCTAACCTAACCTAACCTAACCTAACCTAACCTAACCTAACCTAACCTAACCTAACCTAACCTAACCTAACCTAACCTAACCTAACCTAACCTAACCTAACCTAACCTAACCTAACCTAACCTAACCTAACCTAACCTAACCTAACCTAACCTAACCTAACCTAACCTAACCTAACCTAACCTAACCTAACCTAACCTAACCTAACCTAACCTAACCTAACCTAACCTAACCTAACCTAACCTAACCTAACCTAACCTAACCTAACCTAACCTAACCTAACCTAACCTAACCTAACCTAACCTAACCTAACCTAACCTAACCTAACCTAACCTAACCTAACCTAACCTAACCTAACCTAACCTAACCTAACCTAACCTAACCTAACCTAACCTAACCTAACCTAACCTAACCTAACCTAACCTAACCTAACCTAACCTAACCTAACCTAACCTAACCTAACCTAACCTAACCTAACCTAACCTAACCTAACCTAACCTAACCTAACCTAACCTAACCTAACCTAACCTAACCTAACCTAACCTAACCTAACCTAACCTAACCTAACCTAACCTAACCTAACCTAACCTAACCTAACCTAACCTAACCTAACCTAACCTAACCTAACCTAACCTAACCTAACCTAACCTAACCTAACCTAACCTAACCTAACCTAACCTAACCTAACCTAACCTAACCTAACCTAACCTAACCTAACCTAACCTAACCTAACCTAACCTAACCTAACCTAACCTAACCTAACCTAACCTAACCTAACCTAACCTAACCTAACCTAACCTAACCTAACCTAACCTAACCTAACCTAACCTAACCTAACCTAACCTAACCTAACCTAACCTAACCTAACCTAACCTAACCTAACCTAACCTAACCTAACCTAACCTAACCTAACCTAACCTAACCTAACCTAACCTAACCTAACCTAACCTAACCTAACCTAACCTAACCTAACCTAACCTAACCTAACCTAACCTAACCTAACCTAACCTAACCTAACCTAACCTAACCTAACCTAACCTAACCTAACCTAACCTAACCTAACCTAACCTAACCTAACCTAACCTAACCTAACCTAACCTAACCTAACCTAACCTAACCTAACCTAACCTAACCTAACCTAACCTAACCTAACCTAACCTAACCTAACCTAACCTAACCTAACCTAACCTAACCTAACCTAACCTAACCTAACCTAACCTAACCTAACCTAACCTAACCTAACCTAACCTAACCTAACCTAACCTAACCTAACCTAACCTAACCTAACCTAACCTAACCTAACCTAACCTAACCTAACCTAACCTAACCTAACCTAACCTAACCTAACCTAACCTAACCTAACCTAACCTAACCTAACCTAACCTAACCTAACCTAACCTAACCTAACCTAACCTAACCTAACCTAACCTAACCTAACCTAACCTAACCTAACCTAACCTAACCTTTTTTTTTTTTTTTTTTTTTTTTTTTTTTTTTTTTTTTTTTTTTTTTTTTTTTTTTTTTTTTTTTTTTTTTTTTTTTTTTTTTTTTTTTTTTTTTTTTTTTTTTTTTTTACCCAGGGGAACTCATTACGAGTACGAGGACCTTGAAGAGGCCCAAGTTATGTGGGACTCACCCGTCCGCCTTTCCACACCCACTGACGAGGAGAGAAGCTCCAAGTCAGCTGCCAGGAAGACCCGGCTGGGAGGGCGAGACGGAGGGGGATACCGCACTAAACCCCTGGGGGACAAGGCAATCCGAACACTAAATAAGGCGACAACCACGGTATACTTCCAAAGGAATTGAGCCGCGGCCGCCGCCCTGCGCCCGTGCACCAACCTACAGCCATCCCCGTGCGCTCATTCCCGCTTGCGCGGGAAAATGCGCACTTGACGACTGCGCGCCAGTGCACGGGCACGTGCTGACAACGTACAGCATGGAAATTCAGATGGAATTTCGGCTAAATGTTAGGTGGCACGTCAGTGCCACTTAACTACTTCTGGCCTTCGGGGGGGGTAGACGCCAGCCACGGACCGCGGTCGGATCCGGTCGGCGACATCACCCTCTCCGTGCCACCTTCAGACGCCACCTTTTTGGGGCCGCGTCTTACAGCTACAGGCCGAGCGGGGCGCGCGACGGCCTCCTCGCGCTTTGGCCTCCCCTCAGCCTCCCTCAAGCCCTCGCGCTCTCTCACCACCTCCCTTGGGGGGGAGGGGGGAGGTACCGGCGCTAAGACAGCAGGCGCCACGGCATCGGTCGCCTCCATCCTCTCAGGCGCCATTGGCGCCGACATAACAGGCCCCGCCTCTTGTCCCGTCAGGGCCCTCCCTTTAATGGCAGGGGGGCGGCACCCCCTGCTTCCCATCACATGCCCATGGGGCAGCGCCGCCTCAGCGCACACGAGGCAGTTCGGTGGCCCGGTGCATGCTTCCGCCCTGTGGCCACCCATGCCACACCGGAAGCAACACCCCATCCTCTCCGCGCTGGAGGGGCACATCGGCCGCGTATGGCCCATTCCCATGCACTTGAAGCAGCGCATGGGTCTGGGTCCGACGACCTCGACCCTGGCCAGGTCCCAGCCGACGCGGACCTTCCCCAAGATAGTGAGGGCTCTTGCCGCCCTCACTGAGCACTCCACAAGCACCGACGAGTAACCGCCGGGGCCCGGTCCAACCCTCCCCACCCTGACCCGCTCCTCCGGGCAACCTCCCTGCGCCGCCACCGCGGCAGCAATCATCGCCGGCGTCGTGGACACGCCCAGGTCTAGCAGCCGGATGTCCGTCCGCTTTTCCGGGCGGGCGACCGTCGCCACGTCCGACAACACCTCGGCCAGCCTTTCCGCCAGCCGATCAGCGGCCTCCCCGCTGTCGGCACCAGGCACCTCAATCAAAGTGGCCCCGGTCTGGGCCGCCTTCGTCCGGACACCAGGGATGCCCAGCTCCTCCAGCGAGATGGCCTCTCTGGCTCTCGCGAGGGTGGCCGCGTAGGACACCCCCCGGGCGACAGCCTCCGGCTTAAGCTGGAGGACCACAGCCGTCGACCCGGGCTGCCTCAGGGCTGCCCTCCCCTTTGGCTTCCCTGGCGGTGTCAGCCTTGCGTTGGGCACCACCACTGGCGCCCCAGCCTGTTTAGGGCCCTTCGCCCTCTTCCTCCCTCGTCTGCGGGTACTGGCATTTCGGGTCTCAGCAGGGGCAGAAACCACTGGGGCCAGAGCCGGAGCAAGCTGAGCTTTCGGCAGCATCTCTCCTCGTCGAGGCACAGTATTTGTGGAGAGGGCGGGATACTCCTCCGCACCTCTACCCGCAGCCACCGAACTGTACCTTGTCCGCTCATGCGACGAGAGCTTGGCCTCCATCTCGTCCAGCCGCCTGCCGATTCCCTCAATGGAGGTCTCCA
Source organism: Eudonia truncicolella (assembly GCA_949315975.1). Lineage (NCBI taxonomy): Eukaryota > Metazoa > Arthropoda > Insecta > Lepidoptera > Crambidae > Eudonia > Eudonia truncicolella. Next base: position 44,672 of record CASGGC010000005.1, read on the forward strand.
AGGTGCGCTGCATAGCCGCCAGCGCAGCCATCACGCTCCCAATCAACTCCGCATCGGGGGGAGGAGCGACCTTCGCCTCTGCAAGGCGCTTCCCCTCCTCAGCAGCCTTTCTGGCCTCATTGGCCTCCAAGGCCTCCCTCTTGCGGATCCTCAACTGGTCCTTGAGCGACTTGACCCGCTCACTCAAGACCTCATTGGCCTGGATAAGGAGTTGATTCTCCTCTCTCAAATCCTCCCCGCCTCCCAGGTCCTCCTCCACTTTGGATTCAGATCTCCCGAATCCAGCTTTCTCAAGCTCATTCCTGGTGATTTCCATGAATCTTGCCGAGAAAGCCTTATTGTTTTCCTCCTCCTTCCGCACGTACACCTCCAACTGTTCGTCAAACATCTCTGCACACACCTTCGCCTCATGGCGCCTCCTTGCCGCTAAGTCATCTGGCGTTTTTGTGCCCCCCCCAGAAACGGTGGGGCGGCCTGGAACCAGTGAACTGGTCCCAGGGAGGGATTCTCCCGTCTTGCGACGGGTACCCTCCTGGGGTAGTTTAGTTTTCAAAGACGCTTTCATCATTGACATCTAATGGGGTGTCTCCCAGACAATTTTGTGGGGTTGTCATCCCCCTGGCAATTTGAGGGCTGCCGGTCCCTAGGTAGGCCATGAGTTTCACCCATGCGACGCCCACTCGCCAAGGGTGCCCTATATACTCGCGGAGGGCGGGAGGTATCCGCTGGGTTTTACCGACTTTTCCTTGTCGACGCCCAATCGGGCTGCGGGACTGAACCCAGACCACCACGTACCCAGCTTATGCCAGGACTGGGGTCGTTGTGGCGGACGGGACAGAACCCGCGGCACTGCAAGACAGCGATAAGGGCCGGCATGAAGCCCTCGCTGACGATTTTGCGCATGAAGCGCTTGACAGGCGCCCAGAAGGAGCGCCGACTACCCTTTCCCCCCGTGTAACGACGTCCAGAAGGGACGCCGTCAAAACTCCCCTCAAAGCCGCTCAGAAGGAGCGGCGAGTGTGCGACCCAAAGTTAGCACGCACTGGAGGTGCAGGGCCCAGAAGGGGCTCCCGCCTATGTCGAGTTGTTCGCCGGCCAGTCTCAAGGAAACTCCTCATGAAGAGGAGGATGTTGAAGCTGCCCGTTGCCCAGAGTGTACCACGAGGAGGTCACCCGACACACACCCCAACCTAACCTAACCTAACCTAACCTAACCTAACCTAACCTAACCTAACCTAACCTAACCTAACCTAACCTAACCTAACCTAACCTAACCTAACCTAACCTAACCTAACCTAACCTAACCTAACCTAACCTAACCTAACCTAACCTAACCTAACCTAACCTAACCTAACCTAACCTAACCTAACCTAACCTAACCTAACCTAACCTAACCTAACCTAACCTAACCTAACCTAACCTAACCTAACCTAACCTAACCTAACCTAACCTAACCTAACCTAACCTAACCTAACCTAACCTAACCTAACCTAACCTAACCTAACCTAACCTAACCTAACCTAACCTAACCTAACCTAACCTAACCTAACCTAACCTAACCTAACCTAACCTAACCTAACCTAACCTAACCTAACCTAACCTAACCTAACCTAACCTAACCTAACCTAACCTAACCTAACCTAACCTAACCTAACCTAACCTTTTTTTTTTTTTTTTTTTTTTTTTTTTTTTCCCGGTGGAAATCTGCTCCATCAGACCGTCTCACCGAGACAGTCTCGGGAGGTGTGTGGGGATGGGCGGTGGTCTGCCCGACCCACTAAAACCACCGGGGGACATCTCCGAAAGCGCAGTGCAGAGGGGCACTCGCGGGACCTCTACCACAAGGGCAATACCTCGCGGGAGCCGTATACTGCGCGCGCGCACATAGCACTACAAATAACCGACAGACAAACAACTAAACACTTTTAGACCGGCGTGTCTACCCTTTATGTAGACACGCGGACCCCACAATCCGACTAACGTGCCCACCCGATATGTGGACACGCGGACACAACAATCCTTTGACATGCCCACGTTTGCATGGGCATGCGGACTCGACGACCAGAGCAACATGCCCAACCTTTGTTGAGCATGCGGACACAAAAACCAGAACACCACGACAACCAGACAGACATGCCCACTTTTTGGACATGCGGACACAACAAAACCCTAAGGACCACACAAAGAACCAATTAGGCCGGGACTCTATCGTGGTCACTTTGGATCACAAGACGACTATCTGTCATCTCGTTTTCCGTCGTTCCCATGTTCGAGTCCCCGCCCCGGTTCCTACCTACAAAACATACAACAAAAAACCCACTGAGTCGGAACCCTCTATGGTCGATCAGAGCAGCCAAGCGTCGGCTGCTCATCATTTCTTCCATATCGGATCACCGACCCAGCTTTCCTTACAATAGAACCTTGACAACAACGACACCAACGAAAACAACTCGACAACGAAACCCAAGGACAATCAGTCAACACAAAGACAACCACAACAACAACACAGGAGAAGGACAACACATAGCTGCGGTCCATCGGACCCTGGGGGCATCTGGGGTGCTATAATTAAATAGCCATGCCGATGCCCCCCCTTCTTTTGGTTCCTTCATACACCAAAACATGTATACCTACAACTATTCCTAAATTCCTAAATTCCTAATAGCTAACTTATTTTCTACAATTCCCTAATTCCTAAATTCCTAACTACGAAGTCTTCGGATCGTCATGGCGCATCAGGTCAGAACCTGACTACGCCAGACGATCCGGCATCACCTTAGGGTGGATGGAGGTCGGCGTACCTCCTACACCGCCTCCTCGTTCTCCTTCTCCTTGCCGGCGCAGCGTTGGCGGACTCTTCCCGGGTGCGTTCGGCCTCCTCCTTGAGGCCCATGCATTCCGCGGCGAAGTCCGCCACCGCTGCCCAGCTCCTCTCGTCCTCAACCATCGCCGCAACCACCTCTGGCAGGGCTAGGGTACCTCTCATTCCCAGTGCCATTTCGAGGGTGCGGCGTTGGGATAGAAAAGCGCTGCACGTCTCCAGTGTGTGCTGCGCCGTATCCATCGTTTCGCCACAATGGTGGCAGACCGGAGTCTCCTCCCTTCCGATCCTGTGCAGATACTTACCGAAACACCCATGTCCGGTAAGTATCTGCGTTAGGTGATACGTCAGCACACCATGTGACCTCTCCAGCCACCTCTGCAACACTGGGCGGATCGCTTCGATTGTGCGGGCTCCGGCTTCTGGGGTTATAAGTGCCTCCTCCCACTGCCACACCGCCATCTCGAAAGCTTCCCTCCTCGCCCCTTCTATCTCCGCCTGTGCGGGTCTGTCGCCTCTGGCCCTCCACTCCGCGCGGATCTCGTAGACCTCGGTTGACACCTTGGCCTCGAGCTCCCACGGAAGCATGCCTGCTACAGCGGTCGCTGCCCCAAACGACACCGTGCGGTAGCCCCGTATGGCTCGGATAGCCGCTGTCCTCTGCGGTCTTCGCAGGAAGGAGACGTTCTTCCTTGACAGGGCGTCCGACCAAACCGGGGCTCCGTATAGGGCCATGCTCTTTAGGATGCCAGCATATAGTCTCCTACAGCTGTCACCCGGACCACCAACATTAGGCAGGAGCCTTGACAGGGCCATCGCCGCTCCAACTACCCTCGGAGCGAGCTTTGCGAAATGCGCTTCAAAACTCCAGCGGCTGTCCAACGTCAGTCCCAGGTACTTTAACTGGGACCCGACCTTGACTGGAACTCCATCCACTCGGACATGGGCATTGCTGGGGGGCCTGCCCCGAGGACCGTGAAAGAGAATGGCCTCAGTTTTTGGCAGTGCCACCTCCAGCCCCAACAACCGAATCCGAGTCACCGTTAACGTTGCAGCCGCCGCCGCCTTTCGGGCTACTAGAGTGTCATCTGCATAGCAGATGACACTCGTCCCGGGGAGAAGAGTTCCCCTCAGGACCCAATTAAATCCAAGGTTCCACAGGAGCGGCCCCAACACCGACCCCTGCGGAACGCCACACACCATTCTGTGTGCACAGATTTGTGCGCCACCCGGCCCCAAAAACAACACATTTCTATCATTGAGGTAGTCCTCAATGACTCTCCTGAGGTACCACGGCACCCTATGGTACCTGAGGGCCTCTTTTATGGCGCTGAAAGGGAGGGTGTTGAATGCATTGGCAATGTCAAGAGACACTGCCAACACCCTCTCCCCTCTCACGACAGCCTCTTCCGTCGCCCTTTTGAGCGAGAGGATAGCGTCTACCGTCGACCTTCCCCTACGGAAGCCGAATTGCGTCTCCTCCAACTCCGGACCCTCCCCACTCAGATGTTCAACGATCCGAGAAGCGATAATTCTCTCGAATAGCTTGCTAACCTCATCAAGCAAGACGACGGGGCGGTACGCTGATGGCGAGTCAGCCGGACGTCCCTCCTTTTTCAGGAGGCACAGCCTCCCCTCCTTCCAAATGTGTGGGAACCTTCCCTGCTGGAGGCAGGCATCCAGCAGTCCCACCAACTCCTCTCCAACGTGATTTAGGGCAAGGGCCAGAACCTTGCCGTGCACGCCGTCTGGGCCTGGTGCCTTCTTCTTCCGGTGGAGGCGGTCGATGGCCACTTCCATTTCCCCCTCCGTCACACGTGGGATGGATTGTGTATCCACCTCCCCATCATGTTCAGGGGCAATGAAGGGCGCCACCTCAAACACTCGGTTCGGGAACAACCCTTCCACGATTCGGGTCAGGAGTTCCGGCTGGAACGACTCGGTGGGGGGCGCCGAACCTCGCATCCTGTTACGTACGGAGCGATACGGGCGTCCCCACGGGTCCCTATCCAAGTCGGCCAGGAACTCCTCCCATGCTGCTCTTTTCGCACGTTGGATTTCGACTTTAAGTTCCCACCTTGCCTGGCTGAGGTGGCCGTACAGCTCCCCCTCTTCCTCCGATGTGTGTCGCCTCCTGCGACACCTTTGATATTGCCACCTTGCATACTTGCAAGCGGCGCGGAGGTTAGCAATTTCGGCCGACCACCAGTAGACCGCTCTTTGTTGCGGACGGTCTCCGACGCGGGGCATGGCGGCGTCACAGATCCGCGTAAGTGACTTCCGAAAACGGATTGCCCTGGTATCTACATCCACGTCAGCAGATGGTGGCGGCCTCCAACCCTCCATCATAGCCGCCTCTACGGCAGCCTCGCGGTTAAGTCGCGTTAAGGCCCACCGCTTAAATTTCGCTGTACGGACTCCTTGCTGGGGGGCAAGGCCAGCAAGTTGGGCGCCGGAGATTTTGAAGACCACATATAGGTGGTCGCTCAAGGTTTCCTGGTCCATTACCCTCCACTCAGTCACCCGCGAGGCTATGGCGGGGGTCGCGAACGAAACGTCCACGATGGATTCCCCCTGCCACCTCACACAGGTGCTAACGGCGCCCCTGTTTAGTAACACCAGGCCAGCCTCCACACAAAAATCCTCCACAGCCTCTCCCCTGGTGGTGGTCACTGGACATCCCCAGGACCTCGATTTGGCGTTGAGATCTCCCGCCACGACAATTTGCAGCGGAGCCAGCCTACGAATGACGCCCTGGACTCTGCCGATGTATTCTTCAAAGTCTCCGCGGGGACGGTTGGGCGAGAAGTATAACCCAACAAGGGCGATATCTCCCCACGTAACCGCCACGTAGCCGATACCCCTCTCCCGCAGAGAAATTGGGGCCAAGTTGGAACTGGCCGGAATTGTTATCACCACCTTCTCATCGGCAGATCCTATCCAGTTCGAGCGCGCTGGAATAAAATAGGGCTCCGCTGCAATAGCCACATCCGCGCCGATCTCCGCCATCTGTTGGATCATGAGGTCCTGGGCGTTGGCGGCGTTATTAAGATTCGCCTGGAGAATAACCTTAGACCGTACTGACATTTGGTCCCGGTGTTATGTCCGTCGTGTCCATTGGCGCATTGCGCTCCGCCGTCGCTGGAGAGGCCCTAGTCCATGGGGCCATCTTCGGTTTGGTGACCGGGGGCCTGCAAGTCCTCCCGCCCAGATAGTGTTCGTGTGGGAGTTTGGCCTCGGCGCATACCGCACAGTGGGGCTTTTCCGCCGTGCAAGAGCCCGCTTGGTGCCCTGGGGCACTGCACCGGAAACACAAGGCGTTACGGTCTACCTTTGAGTCGCAGGTATACTTAGTGTGGCCTGCGCCGTAACACCTGTAGCACCTTATTGGTAGGTTCTTCAGTGCTACTACCTGCGCGTGCGCCCACCCTATCACCAGGCGACCGTCCTCTACCAGCTTCTTCCCCTCCGCAACTGGGAGTCGAACCAAGATGGAGTTGGAACCCCATGGTCCAACGCGGATTTCCCCCATCGTAATCTTGTTTGGGGAGAGGCCAGTTTTTTCCACCACTGCCGCCATGACTCTTTCCTGGCTGATACAGTCCGACAGGCCCACCAGGCGCAGTTCGGCCTTCTTAAATGGTCTTCCCACCTCCGCCTCCTCCGCAATAACCTCGCGCAGCCTAGCCGCGAGTGCGTCCGCTTTAGGTCCGCTGGTCGCCCCCGGAATTTCCAACTTACGGCCGCCCGCTGCCGTATTCCTCATGCGGACTGCCTCCAGACCAAACTCCTGTAGTTTAATGGCGCCAACCGCCTTCTCCATTACGGAGGCGTACGTGGCGCCATTAGCCTTGGCCTCGGGCTTAAGGGTGATTGTCACCACCGACGATCGCGGCGGCACCAGTTTGACCGCGCTCTCTCCCTTTGCCGCGGGAGCAGAACCCGCGGCTACCGACTTGCTGCCCATCTTAGCCGCTTGGGCAGCCTTCGTTGCGGCCTTCCTGGCCTTCGCCTTTGTACTCTTGGAGAGGTGCTCTTTCCACTCTACCGCCGGAGTGCTGGAGGCCGCAGCCAGGCAAGGGGAGGCCGCTCGTACGAGGGGAGGCTCCTGCCTACTCGAAACCCTTTGGGAAGGTGGGGGATTCTCCCACACTTGCACGGGGGCCGGCACAGCTACGGGAGGTACAACGCGTGGGACCCTGACAGTCCCAGTCGTCGCGTTAGCGTAGCTGGCTTCCTCCCTCCTTTTTTCATGCGCCAATGGCGGCCTCATGGGGGGCTCGTACGGGAGTCTTTTCTCCATCTCGTCCATACGAGCATTCAACATCCCCCCCAGAGACTTAAACAAGTCGGCCTTGAATGTCTCCAACTTGTCGCCAAGCGAGACGGCCACCTCCCTTTGCACATCCGTGCCTTTTCGGGCCGATCTGCGCTCCTGCTGGTCCTCCTTTACGGCCCGGTTCTCAGTCCGCAGTATCTCCACCTCGTGTCGGAGCCTCTCATTGTCCTTCCGGAGTCTTTTGGACTCCTCCGATATGGACATGTCTCTGAGAGACTCCACACAGACCAGCATAGACTTGATCCCTTCATTAATGTCTCTGCGGACCGTTCCCTTCAGATTCACCGAGATCGCGGTGCAAGTGTAAACCTCAATTAGGCTCTTATAGGCCGTCTCTAGGAGCTCCTCTTTCGACTTGTGCATCATTTCGGCCCTCAAGGTTGCCAGATCCCTGCTATTCAAGAGCTTGGAAGCCGGGTTGTCCTTCTCCGCTTCCACTTCCTTCAAAAAAGCTCTTCTGCTATTGCTAGCCCTCGGAGCAGGAACCTCTTCCTCCGACTCTTCCTCCTCCGAGGGGTCTCTTACAGCCCTTTTGGCTGCTGCCAGGCCAACGCTTGTTCCAGGCTTGCCAACTCTACCAAGCACTACTGATGGCTTCCTGGTCCTGCCTCTAGCTGTAGAGCTGACCTTTCGACTATTTGCCCTAGTGTCGTCTACATCTTCCCCCGAGTCGATGGTAGAGTTGGCGTATGTACGCTTCCTACGCTCTTCGGTTACCTCCATCTGATCAGGCACCGACTCGAACTCAATTTCGGAGCTCTCCGACAATTCGGGCTCTCTGTTCTTATCACTAACCACGACGGGTCTGCACGCAGATTCCGTCGACTTCTTCAAAACGTCAGAAAGTATAATTTTTGGATCCATAAATGTTCCCACGAGAAGAGAGCAACAAAAGTCACCCTGCGCAGTGGCCTCATACGCAGGGAACCCTACCGACTGCCAAGGTCGGGAAGTATTGGCAGGTTTTTACGAGTTTTCTCTCGGGTTTTATAGTGTGTCCTTCACGCGGCCGGCCGGCTAAGGCAAGCCCTCGCTCCACCACGGAACCCGCGTACCCCACAACGCCACAGGTGGGGGTCGTTGCAGAGACCGCAGTGGTTTACGACGATCGGAGGCTGGCGTAGGCCCCCGTTACACCGCATTGGCGGTGTTCCCCTTTCCCCCCGTTGCGACCTGAGAACCCTTAAGGGGCGGCCGTCTTTGTTGAACTCCTCTCAAAGCCGCTCAGAAGGAGCAGCGAGCAGTGCGGCCCAAAGTAGGCACGCACCTAGGAGCTGTCGGTTTGTTAGCCGGTCAGTCTCACGCAAACTCCTCATAGGAGGAGAGTGTTGAGGCTGCCCGTTGCCCAGGGTGCACCACGAGGAGGTCAACCGACTCGCACCCCAACCTAACCTAACCTAACCTAACCTAACCTAACCTAACCTAACCTAACCTAACCTAACCTAACCTAACCTAACCTAACCTAACCTAACCTAACCTAACCTAACCTAACCTAACCTAACCTAACCTAACCTAACCTAACCTAACCTAACCTAACCTAACCTAACCTAACCTAACCTAACCTAACCTAACCTAACCTAACCTAACCTAACCTAACCTAACCTAACCTAACCTAACCTAACCTAACCTAACCTAACCTAACCTAACCTAACCTAACCTAACCTAACCTAACCTAACCTAACCTAACCTAACCTAACCTAACCTAACCTAACCTAACCTAACCTAACCTAACCTAACCTAACCTAACCTAACCTAACCTAACCTAACCTAACCTAACCTAACCTAACCTAACCTAACCTAACCTAACCTAACCTAACCTAACCTAACCTAACCTAACCTAACCTAACCTAACCTAACCTAACCTAACCTAACCTAACCTAACCTAACCTAACCTAACCTAACCTAACCTAACCTAACCTAACCTAACCTAACCTAACCTAACCTAACCTAACCTAACCTAACCTAACCTAACCTAACCTAACCTAACCTAACCTAACCTAACCTAACCTAACCTAACCTAACCTAACCTAACCTAACCTAACCTAACCTAACCTAACCTAACCTAACCTAACCTAACCTAACCTAACCTAACCTAACCTAACCTAACCTAACCTAACCTAACCTAACCTAACCTAACCTAACCTAACCTAACCTAACCTAACCTAACCTAACCTAACCTAACCTAACCTAACCTAACCTAACCTAACCTAACCTAACCTAACCTAACCTAACCTAACCTAACCTAACCTAACCTAACCTAACCTAACCTAACCTAACCTAACCTAACCTAACCTAACCTAACCTAACCTAACCTAACCTAACCTAACCTAACCTAACCTAACCTAACCTAACCTAACCTAACCTAACCTAACCTAACCTAACCTAACCTAACCTAACCTAACCTAACCTAACCTAACCTAACCTAACCTAACCTAACCTAACCTAACCTAACCTAACCTAACCTAACCTAACCTAACCTAACCTAACCTAACCTAACCTAACCTAACCTAACCTAACCTAACCTAACCTAACCTAACCTAACCTAACCTAACCTAACCTAACCTAACCTAACCTAACCTAACCTAACCTAACCTAACCTAACCTAACCTAACCTAACCTAACCTAACCTAACCTTTTTTTTTTTTTTTTTTTTTTTTTTTGACGGAGTGGAAATCTGCTAACAGACGCATCAGCGGGCAAAAGGGGTCCCGCTGTCCCGCTGGCTGTACGAGGCTCTTGCTAAGACTCTGTTCCAGGGCCGAAGCCCTAGAGAAAGCGAGTATAGGCCGACTCGGTAAAACCACTCCGATGTCCTCTCGTCACCTTGGAACCAGCAAACCAGCGATCATCGCGTCGTCCTCATCTGAGGAAGACGCATCGAACGCCGGAATGCCGGAGCCTGACGAGGTCATGGGAACCCTTTCGGACACTTCCACAACCCCGTCGGTTTGCTCGCCCAAATGGGCGAGCCCCTCTCCCGCCCCTGGTGGGGGGCGGGTGACCACCCTCGAAAACGATGGGCGGACACACCTGACCCGTCCTTACAGACGGGTCGCCGACGCGCCGGGACATACGGAGCGTCGGCCCTCAGTGGGGACCCGTGCAATGCACGGTCAAAGCCCCCCCTAGAGCTCGGACCGCGCTGGTTCCCCACAGGAGGCGTCTGCGGCGGCACGGATCTGCCAGAGGGCCATGCCCCCCGGCCCGCTCCGCGCCCTCCGCTGACCACCTCCCCAGGACCCCTCGCCACCGAGCATGGACAGAACCACGGTCGGCAGAGAGAGGTCCACGCCAATCACAGCGACCAATGCGGAGCGCAGGACATCGAACGCAGAGCACACCACTAGGGCGCGCTGTGCCGCGTCCCCCGCCGCCCCGCAACGGTGGCACCGCGGGGTCAGCCCTCTCCCGATCCGGTGCAAACAGCGTCCGAACAAACCATGTCCAGACAGTATCCGCATCAGATGGTACGCGAGCGACCCATGGCGCCGCTCCGCCCATGCCCGGAGGACGGGACGCAAGGCCTCCAGACCACGCATTCGCGCAGCCGAGACCCCTTGCCCAGACCCCCAAACTATAGGCGGAACGCCTCCTCTCGTGCTCCCTCAAGAGCAGAGCGCCTCCCTTGGGGGCCAGGCGACCGCCGCCGGCCCCCTTCTCCGCTCTCTGTCGCTGCTTTCGCTGGTAGACGAAAAGACACAACAAATCGCGAAGCCCGCCTGCCCTTCTTTGGTGACCCGGACCCCGACTCAGCTTCCGACTCCGACCACGAATCTGACCCGACTCGGACTCCGACCCTCACATACACTTCCCAACCCTCGACACTCGGCACTCGATGCTCGACACTCGACGCTCGACGTTCGATACCCGAAGTCGTGTCCTACAACAAAAACCCACAAAGACGGCGCTCAGAAGAAGCGCCGCCGAGACTCCTCTCAAAGCTGCTCAGAAGGTGCAGCGAGT
>CASGGC010000006.1:0-13414 GCA_949315975.1 Eudonia truncicolella
TTCAGAAATTATGACAGTAGCCTGGCTCAGAATTAGACTGATACAACTCTGAAATTGTCCGTGAAGTGATTTGTTACGGAGTAGGTGGGATGATACCACCACCTTGGTACTGTCTGGTTTGAGTCTGATTCAAGCTGAGGTTTAGTGATTGACTCTGATGATTTACATTTTGAAATGTATGAAACATTTGAAAAAAATTCTTCAAAAGTAATGGATATTAAATCACATTTGCTGCAGCTGCATCATCAACTTGTAATTGTATAAATTCTTACATAACCTCACATGACATTTGTGATATTTCAACACTTGTTCTGGTTGCCAGATGTTGTTTAGGAGATGATATATTCCTCTACAAATTCAATGTTGAGATTCAGTGTTCACTGCAATTTTAAATCAGGTTTTTTGGCAGGTCAAATCACGAACAACTATAGTTACGAAAGGCAACTAGTTAACTAATAATTGAATTAGTTGGTTAGTTGTCCAAGGTATGCAAAATAGCAAGAACAAGTAACGTCCAAGTGTGAACGCAAAGTGGTTAGGAAATTTTCTCTTGAAACATAGAAGTTGATGCATAGTCTTTGTCCTACAGACAGAGCCAACAAAGAAAGACAGAAAGAAAGACGACTACGATGTTGCCACTGGCTAGAATAATGGTGTTGCTTCATTTTCAAGTTGGTCTAAGTCTCTAGGTAATCCCGAAATGGGCATAATGAAAACTACACTATTTTGTCTAATTAGTGTGTGTTACCATTTGGAGTTATGTGTTGCAGCTATAACTTTTTACTGAGAGCATTATTTTTTACCCAAATAATATAAGTACTTAGTATGCACACCGAAGAATGTAACTTAGTTGGTAAAAAATTATTTCAACATGTAAATTTGAATGGTAACCCACACTAATTAGACAAAATAGTGTAGAGGGTCCTTGAAGACTATTACCCTTTTTCAAAGGTGAACACCTTGACCATGTGTGGACATGTCGGCTGGCACCTATTCTCCCAATGGCAAGCCCCTAGGTTCCCACATGGATAACATTAAGTAGCAAGCCCAGATTGACCTTCTCAAAAGAGCATCAAACCGGCACGTGCCGGTTTGATGCTCTTCCAAGAGTAAAGGTGGCACTAAGTTTGAGTTTTATTTAGGCTATTTTTAATCTATTTGGGTAGTTACTTTCAATGCTTAGAATTAATTATGTCGGTTTCTAGGACAAAACTAATGCCAAGTGGTGGTAAAGGTTCTAATCTAGGCTAAATTATGATCTAAACAAATCTAAATAGCTATAAAGCACCGGGAAAGTTGGTGAGGTAAAAAAGGTAGTTGCACTTTTTGGAAAAGTCTCCCGACACCTGCATTGGAAACCTCTTTGATACCTTTTTGAAGCTTCTATATTTGATTAATTATCCATTCATTCACCCTTGCTTTGCAAGCTTTTCCCTTCTTGTTGAGGTAAATTTGCGGGGACTCAAAGGGTAACCTCCTAGCATTGCTACTTAATGTTATGTTAATGTTATCCTACTTAATGTTAATGTTACCAGTGGTTGGTTGAAAATATTTTGTACACCCAGATACTCCCACTGTTTGCGGTTGGACCATAGGGGGTAAGGTGCACCATAAGTCAAGTGCAAGGAAAGTCACCCATGGGATCATGGTTTAGGCCTTGGGTTAAAACCACCCCTTATATGGTGTTTGTGTTCTGGTTGGCAGACATCATGTAAGGTAGATGAGGTTAATTTGGTTAGCTTCCTTAATCGGACACCTATTTTTGACTCCTAATCGGCAACATAGTCGCTTTAATTCGGAGCGTGTTAGAGTAACACATGGTGATTTTATTGCCCCCTTGATGATATTTGGGTTAGTCACCTTCGCAAAAGTCAAATTACACCCACCATCCTCCATAATAAGGAGTGCTTTCCACTGAGCTATGACATGCTTAATTTTTGTGCCCGAGGTGGGCAAATTAGGAGGCGGCAACTTGGGTAAATTAGGAGGAGGCATGTGGATGTGAGGAGCCGACTAACTTGTATTGTGTGTATTCTATAATGAAAAACCAATTCGGCAACATTTAAATTATCTTACATGTTACCACTTTAGAGACATGACACAACCAATATTGCCATTAAACTTGGTTTTCATTGGCATATGACCCATGTAGAATCTGTTAATGATCTTGTCCACTCACACAACATTGAACAATAAAAGAGTTCCCCCTTAATATAACACCACATTGGGAAGTAGAGAATCTTTAATTCCAGGGTCTAGATTGACACCTTCCTCAACTCCAATTTCAATGATTTCAAATGCTCTAGTCCTCATTCGTAATTGTTAACTTGCTCAAGCTTCTAATGCTCGAATCCATCAGTTGGATGATTCCACAAAGCCGGAGATATCCACATTAGCCTCATCTACCTTAGGGTTGACAAAAACCGAAATTTAGTAGAAAGACAACTGATGGAATGAAGAGCAAATACCCAATAAAAGTGAAGTGGTTTGGAGTTCAAAACCTGTGGGCCAACAATTGATCTCCAAAACATTTACAAATCCAAATTGTAGATTTGTACCCTACACTACACCACCTACTCATATGTCGCCATGTGGCACATCTGGAGATCAAGACTTTAAGTACACAAAGGAAGGATCCTGAATGTTTTGATCACTTTTGGGATTGTGGTATAATGTTCCAATGCAGATTGTTGATATATAAATAAAAATTAATTTTAAAATAAATAAAAAATCATAAACAACACACACAACTGCTTTATAGGTTCATTTGAATTAACCAAATCTTGCATCAGCTTAGGAACAACAAGATTCTTGGTTAGAGCTTCAGGTGTAATGTCCCGGGGGTGGGCTCTTCATACCACGTATGAACGAACATGAGTGTAAGGAGGGATATTATTTAAGGCATTAGCATAGATAGTATACATAAGGGAGAGGTATTGCTTTTTTCTAGAGTGTACATTTAAAAAGCTAGGTTGTTAAGAATGTTGAAGTAAGGTAGATATACAAAAGGGGGCCCGGGTACGCAACTCCCATATTATACACAGGGGGCATCAGATTAAAAATGGCTTAGAGGACGGCTTTTGTAAAAATTATATCAAATTATACAAAAATAAAAGGACCAAAAAGTTGGGTGAAGACCAAATTAAATAAAATTAAATTTGTAGAAAAAGTTGGGTTGCATATTTATTAATTTAATAAAAAATCCACAACGTATATAAAGAATTGAAACACCTATTTTTTAACCTATGCCTATGCATAATTTTAAAAGATCCTCACAAGTAGTTGCCTCCAATCCCGGGTACGCAACTCGCATATTACACGCAGGGGGCATCGGATTAAAAATGGCTTCGAGGACGGCTTTTGTAAAAATTATATCAAATTATACAAAAATAAAAGGACCAAAAAGTTGGGTGAAGACCAAATTAAATAAAATGAGATGTAGAAAAAGTTGGATTGCCTATTTACTTACTTAAAAAAATTCACAACGTATATAAAGAATTGAAACACCTATTTTTTTAAACCTATGCATGTGCATAATTTTAAAAGATCCACACGAGTAGTTGCCTCCAATTAAAATTAAAAGTCATTGGCAATGTTTTATTTATAATAATAAAATATTAAATTTTTATTAAAAAGCCCAAAAGTTGGGTAGTTTGACCTATGGTACTTGTATTAAAAAATCATATACTTAGGTTTTTAATGCAATTATATGCTTCGAGGAATATTCATTTCCTATATATAATTACATTTTTGGATTCCTTGTTAGAAGGGCTACAAAAGTTTCCTATACTAAACAAAATTATATCACTTGAGATTGGACTAAAATGCATTACAAGTGATTCTAATCAGGGCCATATAATGCAAGAGTTGTATACCCGGGCCTCCAATTAAAATTTAAAGTCATTGGCAATGTTTTATTTATAATAAAAAATATTAAATTTTTATTAAAAAGCCCAAAACGTTGGGTAGTTTGACCTATGGTACCTATATTAAAAACTCATATAATTAGGTTTTTAATGCAATTTTATGCTTCAAGGAGTATTCATTTCCTCCCGGGGAAGTCACTGTCGAAAATTTAGATAACTATGAGAGAACAAATATAGGGTGACATTTATTCATGGTTGATAAAAATTATATATTTTTTTTATATGCCATAGCCTTAAAGAAATGTGAGGTAGCACATTATATATAATATAGGGTCACTTGTAATACCCAAAATTATGTTTATAGTATTTCTAAAATAGCATTATAGTAATTGGTAGGGAATTTTTATTATTTTTAGGTTAAGTTTAGGGTAAGAAAAATTTAAGAACTAGACGAAAAATGATCACAAATCCATCTAAAAAATGGATGAACTCGTTGGATGAGGGTTATTAAGTGTACTTTTGAGGAACATTTCATTGACGTTTGTATAATTCTCTGGTTGTTCCTCCCATGCAAGACAAGAATTCTATCATCGTGCATTGACCCCTATGGTTTAAAGAGCTCCATGGGGCCATATTTGGTGAATCTATGGTGGATTGATGGATTTGTTCTAGGCGAGAGGTTGTGGTATCTTTTGTGATGATCGTTTCTCAATTTTCACGTAGGACTCATAAGTAGGCATTTCAAATTGTCTTCACACTTTGCATGATAACATGTGCAATGTTAGTGCTACTGTGTTAGTAAACACATTATGGACACTTTAGTGATGCTGGTTTGTTTTGGAATTTGTGAACTTCTTTCAATGTTTGGATGAAACAATTAAATACACCATTATCAATGGGCTTAGACATGTAACCAATTATGTAAATAACATGCTTCTTGTATACACATCTTAATTTTTGTTGCGTGATGAATTCCATTTCTAATGCTATAGTACAATGCTATTGTCCACGAAAGAAAATTCAAATAAATATAAATAATGAAGGGTCTAAAATATTATGGAGATTTTAATTTATAATTACACATAGGGTGGTAAGAAATTGAAGAAAGTAGAATTATTAAAAAAATATAGGGTCCACTAAAATGTAGTAAATGAGCTACATAGCCCCCCAAAAAATATGTGTTGTACGCTCATGTGTCCCCAAAGAATACACTAAGTGACTTCCCCGAGCATTTCCTATATATAATTACATTTTTGGATTCCTTATTAGAAGGGCTACAAGAGTTTCCTACATGAAAAGAAATTATATCACTTGAGATTGGACTAAAATGCATTATAAGTGATTATAATCAGGGCCATATAATACGGGAGTTGCGTACCCGGGAAAGGGGGTCCTAGGGTTTAGAGGAAAAAAATTGACAACAGGTGTGTTAGTTTCATCCACCTCACGTTTTCATTCATTATTGTCATATGGTAATAATCCTTAATGACTACCTTGTCCATTCTTGTTGGATAACATATTTAAGTAAATCTAGACATATTTTCAAAATCTAGTCTTTTGATTGTTTCAAATCTATGGGCCAATAAATATCGAACAATGAAAAAACAATCAAATCAACTACTATAAGACTATCATAATCAACTCTGCACATTTTATTGGAGGATCTTACCATACAATCATATCATAAATCCTATGATAGAATTCAACATGTTATAATTCTAGACTTGGACTTCCAGTTTTACTTATATATGAGATTTGGGGTCACGGGGAGATCACTCCATTGTAAAGTTGAACAACCACGTGCGCTCTTTTTACATGTAAAAAAGTAAATTTTAAAAAAAAATGTACATAAAACATTACCAAAATGGGTCAAAATTTTATCAATTTTTTTTCATGAGTAGATTTACACGGTACCTATTACATAGTAAAAAATGGTAACAAAATTTGAAGATTCGTTTTTTTTATAAAACATACCGTTTCTAACTAGAATGACGCATAATTGAACTAAAAAAATTACTAAAAAAATGAAGATGACTAAAAATTTCAAAAAAATATACAAAAGATACCATCAATGGTTATGTATATGTAGAAAAAATATCATAAAATTTAAAATTATCTACGGCATGTAATATAGGGGTAGCAAACTTTGTTCGAACGTGGTGTTCAACTTGACAATCGAGTGAACTCCCCGAGTTTGGGGTTTTTGGGTTCTAAGTTTTTACAAACTAGAGGCTCATGGAGCGCTCATGGGCTCCCTTGAGTTTTGCTCTTTTAGATTGTGGCCAAGTTATTGTGCTCTTTTGTCTTTGTTTGCTTGATGCGATCATCGAGTGACATGCTATGGATGAAAATTTAAAATGTTCAATGAATTTCTTATTGGAAAGTGAAAGTGGATTTTATATGTGATAAATGATTATTTAATTCAAGATTTATATTTTGTATATGTAATGGAGGCATTTATTACAATACATTGAAAAGCTTAGTATAAATACATGAGCCCATTTTCTAGCCTACCGTTAATACATATTCATTTTTAATTTTTTCTTTTATAAACTTCTTGTAAATATGGGGTTTAATTTCATAGCGACCCACATACGTCATTTAGGTTTCCAATGAAGAGTCCACCCCCAGGTGTAATGTTAAGTGCACATTCATGGCTCAATAGGATACCTCTCATCTTGATTGATTGATTGGATTTTTTAATTTTTTAATTTTTTTCAATATGTTTCACAAGGTGTTGGAATGCAAGGAGTCAAAGGTGAGTTTACATGTAGGCCGCTCACCCACTACATTCTAGTGTGAATAAGGACAAACCTGCCCAAATGTAGAGGGAATCTAGTGGGGTAGGGTTCGTATGTGCCAACTAGCTACTCCCATCTTCTCAATAAAATAAATAAAAATAATGCCCGTAGCTAGTACCGGCATGAATGTGAGCCCGTTAACCTAATGCTGATCACGACTCTCGTGATGCAGCATAAGGTGTTATGCCTCCTCTCGGAGGTGGGCTCCATCTTCTCAAATCCGGGCCCACCTACTAACCTTCTCCTCCATGTTAAAACCTCATCTTCCTTCTGAAATGGGTCTTCAATCCTTTGGTGACTGGCACTTGTAGATTACAAATTCTTTAGTGGGGCACATGGAAATCTAGCAACCCGTGTCCACGGCCCTCCACATTCTAGTGGCCCGCCAAAATGTGGTTGGATGGTAGCTTGTGCTTAACAGTCCTTAACTACATGCGAACACCTCCGACCCACTATTTTCTAGAATCTTGTGGGCGAGCGGCCTACATGGAAACTCACCTCAACTCAACCACCATAGGACGCAAATTGGCATATACATTGATTCTAGTGCTGTGGATTATTAAAGCACCAAAGTGACTTGTGACCTCATGCATTTGAACAGAGCAGCCAAACAAACAACAAAGTGAATGGACCAGGTATTTTACTGCTTAAAATTTCGCTTGATATGAAGAGTCAAGGGACATGCATGTACTCCTCTCTTGTACTCAAATGAGCCTCATGCATCATAACATTATTCAGATCCATAACAATGTTCTGTGGGACTGACAATATTCTACAGAATATTCTTCACATTCAACACGAATGATGGAATATTCTGCAAAATATTGTCAGTCCCACAGAACATTGTTATGGATCTGAATAATGTTATGATCATGAGAGCAAGATAATTTATTTTGTGAACGTTGTCTTGTTTGGTGGAGAGCACTGCTCGGGGAGAACCAGCAATTAGTTACAAATGAACCGGTTGAGTTTGAGAAATAACCAGTTGAAGTTGGAGACTTCAAGAGAATTATCGAACATTTTAGAGGAATCTATAGAATATACCTCAAATGAATAAAGCACACGGGGAGGTCACTCCCTCTTTAATTAATGCATACACGTGCGCTCAGGACCTATTTATCGGGGGGCTATTTACCTTGCAGAAAAGATTATAAGGTATGGTATTTTTCAAAATAAAGGTAAATTCTTGTATTTTAATATACCCTATCAGTAATTATAAATTTTTTGGGGAATCATTTAAAAATACCCTAGTTTACTTATACTCTGTTTTTTTTCCTTCCCGGCACGTGGGTAGAGACCATTAACTCCACATTGGAACTATTGGTTCAGTAACGTTCAAGCAAGCCAGCCTGCAAAGTCGTCCATCCAAGCATTTTCAACAGAAAACTACCTCTTTTCATCCACTAGCGCAGACCCTACCCTAGACCCGCTACCCCTAGTAATTGTTTCCACGCTATTTTACATGTACTGACTAGATAAAAGAGGCCATTATATGTGATGGTATTTTACATGTAAACATGTTTCACTATTTTAAAACCCCCTATATTATATGTACATTTTTTGCAAAATTTACCTAAAATGAATATATTAGACCCTATTTTTTATTGCACGTTGTTTCTACGATTTTCGCCAGTGACCTCCCCGTGATAAAGCAACACCGGAGGATGTCAACATGTAACCGATTGGATTTAGAATCACTAGGATCTTGACCGACTATGCCCAAAAACTCCCTGGGCAGTGGTGGAGGGCCTTTCTTTTTATTACATTCTATTAGTCATGGATTCGAACCCTAGACTATGTAGTCACCAAGGGAATCACCTCTACCACCACCAATTCAAATAAATATAAACCAATCTTTGGTCCCCCACATAACATTATTCAGATCCATAACAGTGTTATGTGGAATATTCCATCATTCAGGTTGAATATGGGAACATTCCGCAAAATATTGTCAATCCCACATAACATTGTTATGGATCTGAATAATGTTATGCCAGTCCGGCCTCAGCCATCCCCTAGTACCATAGAACCCGCCACCTAAAGTTGGGAGTAGCTCGTGAGTGAAGAGGCTCTTCATTCATGCTTGCTTCTTCTACAAGTCGGCATTATACTATTACTTCTACTAAATTTTATCAAATCTAAGTGGGGGTCAGTGATCAGGGGGATTTTTGGGTAGAATCGGTTGAGATCCTAGTATTTGCAAGTCCAACCGATTACATGTTGACATCCTTCGGTTTTCCTTTATTAAATTGGGGTATATTCTATAAATTCCTCTAAAATGATCGGTAATTTTCCTGCAGTCTTGAACTTCAACCGGTTATTTCTCAAACTCAACCAATTCATCTGTAACTAACTGCCGGTTCTCCCCAATCATAGGTGGGGATTTATAATGGATTAATTGGGAAATGGAATATTGAGGATGATGAAAAATTGCACAGATAGATGTCCAAGGCTAAGGAGTGTGGATGAATGAGAAGTTGGATGATTGAAATCTATATAGGAGAAAGAGGGTCATAAAGTGATTTTTACATAGATAACAAGACTTTAGTCTACATTTGATAAGACTTGAGACTTCTAAAAGCATCTCTTGATATTATTTATATACAAGGCTCGGGGGAAGGAGAACACATGTTATGTTTTGTGTGTCTCTCCAGGTTAGGAGGTGAGCCTTTAAATTAATAAATGATTGCTTATTCATGTGGTATGTTTCAGGTCAGATTTTGGGATTGTGAATAGTTTAACGTGCTTGAGTAGAGGTTCGTTACGATGTTGGAACATAAAGATCCTTATTGTGCATATATTGGATTTTGAACTTTGAGTATGAAGTGCACTCGATATGGGTTATATGGACAAGCAGCCTTCAAAAAATGCAAGGGCAATTTTATTTTTCAAAGACGGGCAGAGCAACCAACAACTTTCAATCACGATCTAAAAAATTTAATTTTTTTTGGTGGAGGCTGCCTGGAGGAGCCTAATCGCAGGCCCCGGCCCCTATCCACCGTCCCCTGAAAGTTCGTGGGGGGGGTGTTTAACATCCGCCCAACGGAAGTACTACCTTGGGACTAATTTTTTAAGGTGTAAACGTACATGAAATGTCAAGGACTCATCATGGTTATATGTTTTTCATTCCCTTGATTATCATACGGTTTCATGAATCTCTCGACCATTAGGATATGTACCAAGCCTCAAATACCATGGGGAATTATTATAAGACATATGCACTAGATGTATCTGACTACATATGACTCATTCACATATTAATTTCCTACAATGTGGGAGATTCATGATGGTGATTGAATCTTTGAAATCCACCTCTATGCCAACTAGGGTCTCTAAAGGTTTTGGATGATAAACACAACAACACATGTTGTATTGTTATTGAAAAAGTTATTTTTCACCAAAAAAAATAGAAATTTAAAACATAAAATCTTTGAGTCCAATCAATCCTATTCTCACTACATAACAAGTTCAACAAAAGATAAGGAATGTTATTCATGAGCCTACTAATCAAACAAAGATGAATAATGATTACACCTTATTCTTACAAACTAATATCTAGACTCACCAAATATCCACCTATAAGATATTGATTGCATGTATTTATAAAAAATTCACAACACAGTTCAAAAGATAGAAAAATACAATCACATGTACAATTCATGGGTACTACATATTGCATAGAACCATCCCAAATTAGTAGGGAACCACTTTTGAACGTTCAAGAGTTAAACCATTAAAATATATAAAACTCTAAATTATTACCATTAGATTTGAGTTCCACTAATCCATGAGATTTTGTTCAATCTCTCTATATTAAAAAAACCCTTCCGTCAAATAGGTTGACACCCAAACCTTAAATTGAAGGAAAACAAGTACTAGATTCATAGCAATTGTTGTTTGCTCATACAAGAGGAGACAATGTTTATCATTTGGCCACAGTGGGTTGCAGTGAATGTAACAGTTCTAGGGATTTCTTGTGTCTATGACTACATAAAACTAGAAAATGAACACAATATGTGGAATTGAAATTGACACCCAAGACCTGCCACCATCCTATTTAGGGGTTAATTATCAAGAAAAACACCAAAACAAAACTTGAGGGATATTCCGAGTAGCAAATCAGGGGGTAGTGCATTTCGAACTTCCACCACGATCCTTCGTATTAGTTGATCCTCATTTCTGGAGTCCGCAAACAACAACAAAACAAAATGCGTCAATTTATACAACTTATTGGGCTAACTGTTGCGTAAATTCTACCCTATAATCGTGGAAGGCGGTATAAGTTCCAGTCTTCTGAACTGGAGGTCTTGGACGACAACATACTTCAGAGAAACTCTTTATCAAATGTGGTAATTAATATCAGGACAAACTGAAGAAACATCAACACCAGAGAGAGTCTCACCCATTCACTTCATCCATTTGAAAAGCCTTGTAATCAGCAACTTTGTGAAGAGCTTCCTTCCATATCAGGATCTTCTCTGTCCTCCCACGAATTTGGTGCTTTGCGAAGGCCTCCTTGTATGGCCCATCCTCGGGTCTTTGGAGGTTTTCTGCTTGGACATCATAAAATACGGGAATTATCCGTTGCTTGCTATTTAACATCGCACACAACTCGTCCAGACAATATTTAGATTCTGCATACCCCTTGGAAAAGATGGCCACGTGAATACAAGCACCTTTCAGTGCTTTGTCAATTTCTTCAAAAACCGGTATTGCGTACGGAATGTCCTCTGCATCCAGAAATGGTCGAGTTCCACAAAAGCTGAGAGCATCATAGAGATGAGCCGCAAATGTCTTCTTGACGTCCGGCCCCGGTGATTTATAAACACGTCATATTCACAAGACTTCGATGTTGATGCTCCAGCAGCAGGAGGAGACATTTCGATTAGCTCTACATTCCTAGAGTCTTCAGAATGAGCATGTAGTTGTCTTCGATTCCTGCTTGAATCAAACTACATAGGGTGGGGTGAAAAAAAATTCTCCAGAATATGCAGGTTGCAGTAGCTTACATGCGCATGATGGGCTCCAAATCATAGACAGTTGTTGGCTACGTCGTGCGATCTACTCTATATGAGCATCAACGTAATTTGGACTAATCCGCAAGGTTAGAACATCTTCTCCTTTGCGATCTACTTTCTTGTACTTGTGCTATCAGTGGACAGTGGCAACTCTCACTAAAATCCAAAGAGTACTAGATTCATAGCACTTGTTGATTGCTCGTAAAAGAGGAGACATCGTTAATCATTTGGCCACAGTGGGTTGTGGTAAATGTAACAATTCTAAGTATTTCTTGTGTCTATGACTACATAAAACTAGAAAATGAACACGATTTGTGGAATTGAAATTGACACCGAAGACCGCCACCATCCTATTTAGGGGTTAATTATCAAGAAAAACACCAAAACAAAACTTAAGGGATAGAAGCCTTACCTCCAACCATCCATTTGTTGTATGCCACACCAACTTTGGTACACTCAAACCACATACGCCCAATGCTTTGTTGTCCTTATTTACATTAACTTCATGATCCTCTATCGAAGCACAATTAACCAGATTGATGAGCACCAAAGTAGTGAGGCATTCCAAGCCGTGTATATGCCTCAATCGATTGCAATCCTTCAAGTTCAAGTGCACCAATGATTTCATTGGCTTTAAGGATGGAATCTCAATAAGATTACAACAACCCTCTAGGTCTAGGTGCTCCAAGCACCGTGGTAATGCTTCAATTTTCAACAATTCCTTGCAATATCGAATTTGAACCTGGCGCAAACACTTCAACTTCCCTAGACTTTGGGGGATGAGGAAGATGTTCTTCACCCATGCCATGTGAAGAGATTGTAAAGTGGTAAACGCTCCTAAAGAATGGCTTAACCGCATGGACACATCTTCACCACCTTTTACATATAGATGAGTAAGTGCTTTTAGTCTGCCAAAGCCCGCAGGGACACCTGTAGGAATGTCCATGGATAATGAGCTGAGGGATGTGAGCAACCGAAGGTCCATTGGAAGGGGCCACACTCTTGTTCCTTCCATTTTCAACTTCTTCAACTTCTTGAGCCCACCTACATTTATTGGGAAAATATTCTGGGGTCGACACCATGTCACATCAAGTTCTTCTAGGTTGATCAATCCTCCCAATTCCATTGGCATTTCCTCCAGCATTGAGCAACCACACAAATTCAATGTTTTTAGACCTACCAACCCCCCAATGGCATTTCGTAAGGTAATCAATTCACCACAATAACTTAGATCCAAGTGTTCTAATTCCGTCAAGAGACCAGTAGAGTTTGGTAGCATCCTTAAATTCGAACAGAACCTCATTTCCAATCTCTTCAATTTTGGTAGGCTCGTGCCAAAATTATCTGGAAGTCCAACCAACCTCGAGCAAAACGACAACTCCAACATTTCGAGCCGCGGAAGCTACAAGAACACATGTCATAATGAAAATGTAAGCATATTCTCCTCTTGTGAAAGATGACCTTAATTAAATACTAGCTCACATAACTATAGAAAGATTGTTCATTTCTTAACTAAATTGTTTTACAACATCAATGGCATTTGAAGAGTTAATTTCTATAAATTTTATTATTAATTTTGAAATTATCAATTCCTGGGCAGCCACAATAACAAGCAGTTGTTTCCAGCTAAAAACATCATCCTGAAAAGTATGCAAACATATCATGGTCCTCTTCCCTATGTAAATGAGTCCACATTCCATAATAAAGCTCTCCACATTTAATAAAACCC
>CASGGC010000008.1:0-16968 GCA_949315975.1 Eudonia truncicolella
AACACTATATTCGTTATTTGGAGACTTTTTCAGCATTTTGAGACTTTTTGACGACTTCCGTTTCAAACATGGCACAACAAGAACATGAAAAAGTTCTTCATTATGGCTAAATTTAGAATATATATAACAACCTACAAGGGGGGCACAAGCAAAAGAGACACAAAGTCTAGTGTGGATGAAGAGATTGCGACAATTTTTGAACCACTTGCATAGAACACAACAAGTTGTAGCAATTGTGTGAGGCGATATGTACAAAATGATTGTATTGAATGGTATCCAAAAACAAAATATAGGGGAATTGCCCATGATAGAGACACTGAGGTGGTCGACCTTCACATACAATACACAATATCCAACAACGGCCCACAATCACCCACTCGCTAGGAAGACCTATAACACATTTGGAACGGCAATTAAGCCCGGACCTCTTAGTTTAGCTGAGGCCTTTTTGCAACCGCCGCGCTCTCTTTCACTGCAGCCTTGACGGCGGCCTCCTTTTCCTTTGCTCTTTTGGCCTCCATCGCCCTCAAAATCTCGGGACCGCGGCTGTAACCTTTGTTTGGTATCGGACCAGACATTGAGTCGGACGTCCATATCCGGCGGCGCGCAACTGAATTGAATGACATAGAGTTGCCCGTCGAATACGAAGGCGTTTGAGACGCCAAATGCCTTTCACTTCTCCGGAGCGCCAAACACCGGTCAGAATCGCACGACGCGGCCTTGACGGTGCGCCTATCGATCGAAGAAATTGCGGAGGGACGACCAGTGGTCACGGGCGGCATGACCTGCGGGGGGGGGGACACAGCGCATGACTACGATAACCCAACACAAAACAACAAGGAGGTTTGGGAAAGCCGTTCGTAAAAATGGTCAAGAACAATGTATCGCACTAGAAGGAAACTAGAAGGAAGCAATAACATTAGAGCAGGTTAGAATGAGAACCTTCGAATTTGGAGGCCCGGCGCGCTCGACATCTACAACGAGAACGGGCGCAATTGGGACATCGTCGACGACGGCTAGGATGACAGGAATGTCCAAAGAGGGAGGGTCCATGCAAAGGCGTCTGTTGGATTTGGGAAGCTTGGGGGAAGGGCCCCCGCTTGCAACACGCGGGCACTTGTCGCCACGGAGGGGGGAAGGGGAGGGGGCGTAGGGGCGGCACATAACCTTGGCGGGGGGGCTGTCCACAACTCCATCTTCCGGGCCGACATCTTTGGAGTAGTCAACGGCCGACGCGGCGTCTGCGGCGGAGAATTGGTAGAGTGACGGTATGGGGGCGACGCTGTCACCTCGCAAGGGTGAGCCGGGGGATGACGGAGACGCGGGCGTGCCGTTCGCGGACCCATGTGCCGCAGATGGCGAAGCTTGGGGATGGCACTATGGGGAAAAAAACATGCAAAAAAAAGGGAGTAGCGGGCGCCAATCATCAGATATGGTCACAAGAGTATGCACACACAAGATAGTGGCAGAGTTCAAATTAATTTATTGAGCCGTGCGAACTTGAGAAGGTTTTTGTACACCTCGCTGCGGGGGTTGAGGGGCCTATTGCCAATAGGGTTGGAGAGGACAAAATCGGGGAAATTATCCGGGTGGTTGACAAGCCTCCTAATGTAGGGAGCGAGTTGGGACTCGAGGAAGGTGTCCCTCATGTCGCCATTCCAAGGGAGGGGGAAGATGACGGTGCCGGGGGGGTTCAGGACACTCTTGGCGGGGCTATCATCGACGAGGAGAGTATTGAGAGGGGTGGGCCACCAGGCGGCGGGAACGTCGCGCATAGTGGGGCAAATGTCCCAAAGCTTGGACTTCAAGACTTTAAGGAACTGTTGGCCGCCGCCGCCGCCCACCTTCGCGATTGGCCTGCCCCTATCGTCGAAGAGCTCATCGCAGGACTCTTGCCCGAGGACGAGGCAAGGGGGTTGAAGACCGTGGAAGAGGAAGGAGACGATGGGCTCGGTGTTCTCGAGCACCATGGAGCTCCACACTAAGACGTGAGCGAAGCCTTGGACCTCAGGAAGGAAGCGCCGCAAGCCAGGACGCACGCGGACGACCTTATGGTTAATGAGAGTTTCCCCGGTGTAGTCCAAGTCTTGGGGTCTACGGAAATGGGGATGGGAAGCGTTTAGGACCCGTCTGCAGTGGCAGAGAACCCCATTGAGGTCAAAAATGATGAATGGTTTACGGGGGGGTGCAGGCGTCGGTGTGGAGAGGGTGCGAGCTATCTCCTGGGGACCCTGTGGTAGACATATTTAACTAGGAAAATGTTACAATACAAAACAAGGAACGAACAAGCGAGGAAGGAAGCAAACACGATTGGCACCGCAACAAAATAATATTATTAGAGGGGTGCCAGAGCTAAACAACAGCAATATGGGTGGAGGACACGGAAGGGGGGAGGCAAACCATGGACGAGCTGGTGGGGTGCATATTTTACGAACGGTCATTCGTAAAGGGCAGCAAAACAACGGGGGTGGTACTACAAACGTAAGGGACGAAATTCAATTGAATTGAAGGATGGAATTGGTTTAATCACGCAAGTTAGATGCATTAAGATGGGCATGGCATTTACGAACGGCCGTTCGTAAATGAGGTGGGGATAAGAAGTGAGAACGAAGAATGGCGTACATTATGCAAAGACTATGTGGAAGGAGAGAAGCATTCAAAAAACATGGAAGGGGATATGAAATTATTCTTGTATATTAAAAATGTTTGGCAATGTACAAGTTTCTCAAGTGTCAAAATTGTGTGGCTAAGAATCCTAAGGGCGAGGCCCGTCTGTTTCCACAGGAAAGGTATCTACACAGGCGAAGTCTATCTACACAGGCGCATCTGTTGAGGCAGCAAACGCGGCAACAATGAGCAGGGACGGGTTAGCAACGGTTACGAACGCACATTCGTCAATGGCATAGGCATTCTCAGAGGTGAGTTACCTTGTCATCGCGAGGAGGGGCCTCGTGGGCGGATCGGACTGCAGCTCCCTCCTCGGCAATTGACGAACGGGCGTTC
Organism: Eudonia truncicolella; assembly: GCA_949315975.1. NCBI lineage: Eukaryota > Metazoa > Arthropoda > Insecta > Lepidoptera > Crambidae > Eudonia > Eudonia truncicolella. Next base: position 3,004 of record CASGGC010000008.1, read on the forward strand.
GTAACATTGGCCTCCGCTAATGTCTCTGCCACAACCTCCATGATGTCCTCGTCCGCCTGCGCCTGCGAAGATTGGGTCTCCAGGATGGGCTCCGCCTCGTCTACGGCCTCCCGCAGCTCCAGAGTTTCGAGATTCGGAGCGCTTACAGCAGAAGGGGCTGCGTCCTGCTCGGCCTCCATCCTGTCGACCCCCTCACTCCCATGCGGACCCCCTTGCGCAGCGTGCACAGAATCACGAACGGCCGTTCGTAAAGGTTGAACGTCATGCAGGGCCGACGCGACGTGGTCAAGGGGGGGCGGGACTGGGGTCGACGGGGGGGTGGCAACCGGCGTGGGGTAGGGTGTCCCAGGGTAAGAAAGGGCTGGGGGGTATGCGACGGGAGGGGGGTAGGGGGGAGGGGGGTACACTCCAGGAGGGAAGGGGTACGCTGGAGGGGGAGCATGCGGCGAACCAGCGAGCCTGCTGAGCATGGCCAAAATTGCATCCGTCTTCGCATTGGAGGCCCGTAGCTCCTCCTGAATGACGGACATCTTTCTTGCATTCTCTTCGGCTGCTTCCGCCATCTTCTCCTTCATCTTCTGCTCGAACCTGGCGTTAAGCTCCGCGACAGAAAGAGCCTCCTCCTTGACCTTCTTGTTGGCCTCCGCGTCCAACCCGAACTGCCCCAAGATGCCCATGTCGTCGTTGTCGTCATCAGAGACGTCGATGATAGCGTCGGAGGGCAACTCGTTGTAGGGAATCTTCTTCATCTTCTTTCTAGTGTCGCGGAAGAGCTCCAACGAGGGACGGGAACGCTGGTCCAAATCATCGCGAGGCTCGATTTTTGGGGCAACCAGTTTGTCTTTGGGCAACGAAGATGTGGAGCAGCCACCCGGAGTCCCCTGCGGTTCGGGTGCGGAAGTTCGAGCAGGTAGGACATCCTGAGTAGTGCCAGCAGAGGAACCCGTGCAACCGACTGGAGTGCCTAGAGGTTCAGGACCAAACCTAAGCGGCGGCAAGACCCTGAGAGGAGTCACGTCCAGAGGCGTTATGTCGTCCTCACCAAGCTCCTGGATGACTGGAGCTTCCATCAATGTGGGCACTGATGTTGTCGCAGCACCTGCCGTGTCGTCGTCGTCTGTCTCCATGTCGGGCATGGGCTCCGACACAATGGGGTTGAAATCGTCCCTGGGAGCGATGATGTCGTTGAGGTCCATTGTCGAGGCCTTGGACCTATGTACCTCATACTCGTCAAGATCGAACGAGTCGATGAAGCTGTTGGCTGTCAGGCCCAACATCTGCAGGGAAACACAAACAATGGGTCAGATCCATATACGAACGACCGTTCGTAACAGGGAGGCGATCACAAAGATGCAAGGTGACAACAATGCTTGGCAATGTTTGGATATTTACGAACGGCCGTTCGTAAATATTACGGGGTACAAGTTTGGAAAGAGGAAAAGTATATATATACGAACGGTCGTTCGTAAATACTATAAAACAAGAGTGTTCATAGACATTTACGAACGGCCGTTCGTAAAGACTGACGGAGATAGGAGCGTGACTTACCATGGCAGCGTAGATGAACTTGCTGCCCCCGAATACATTGTAAACTGTCTCCCCGTCCATGGCCAGCCCCTGCAATACACTGACGTAGAACTCCATCCGCAGTTCATTTCCAGGGTAGACCGAGTACAATGTCTCCTGGAAGAGTTCCTTGGGGGGAGGGGGCGGCACACTGTACAATTTCTTGAAGTGGCTGGACTTGATAGGTGCTCGCCCGGCACGAAGCTTATTGTATGTGAGGAACATGAGGCTCACTGCCCCCACTTGTTTGATCCCCCTTGCCTCATTGATGGCCGTTATGCCTTCAGTCTTGCACGGCAGGTATGTGCTTGGAAGAGATTGTACTCGTGCTTAATGTAACCCTCGTAGAAGTCCGTCATAGCAGCCAACTTCTCGTGGTCGACAATCCACAGCCATACATGAGGTTCGCGGATGTCAGGCGACTTGAAACTCACGAACTTCGACATGAAGGGCTCGTAAAACGGCATCCCTTTTATCCCCTGGCGTGTGCAACCCGGGATGCACCTGAAGTCGATAATTCCAAATGGGCACCCCCTTCTATCCTCGCGTAACTCCATCCTTGAGGTGCCATCGTCCCACTTGGAGAACGACGTCGAGGTCACACCTGTGGTGACCAAGCAAAATCGAGCAACGCCGTGGAAGGTCGCATTGCGCTTGCGCTTCAAAAAATCAATATAACGCTGCATCTCAACAATCTCCGTCTCGGTCTTCTTCGAGCGTTTGTTCCCCTTTAATTTGAGCATTGCAGTGTGCTCCTTTACCAGGCTGCGCATGGAGGCGCCGTTGACGTGGTACTCCAGCTTGAATTCACGCCACCTACCCCAGTTGATATCACCGTCCATGTCGAAGAGGCATTTATCCGGGAGGAGGTCCCCAACTCCCTCATGGCATTAGTCTTCATTTTTCTATGGTTGCACCACTCCTTAATGTAGTATGTGCCTGGCCTGTGCTTTGGCCGCTTGAGAAATATTTTGGGGTATGGCAGCTTCCTGCCTACCGTGTTCCCCAGGAGATGCACAGCACAACGATGCAACTCGATTCTGTTAGCCCCTGCAACGGCCTGAAGAATTCCCTCGATATGGGCGGGGCCGCTCCATCCTTCTCCGCGGAGTATTTTGTTTCTGTCTCCGGGTTCACTATGTCTCCTGCACTGTGGGCGTCAAAAAACGATGTCCACATATCCCAAGTCTCTTGAGCACAACATATGAGCCTGAGCTCGCCCTTGAGCTCGAGGACCGATTTTGTGGATGTGGACTTCATGTCGATGGAGGAGAACTTGTCCACCATCGCGTCGCAGAACGCCTGCACAACCATGTGAACATAAGAAAATATGATGGCATATACGAACGGCCGTTCGTAAATGAGAACATGAACAAAAACATCGTTTACGAACGGCCGTTCGTAAACGATGACAAAAATGAAAAGGAATACGAACGGTCGTTCGTATACACATTGGGAAACAAAGTGAATAAATTGGGCGCACCAAAAGAAAGCAGGTGCTCTCACCTTCCACTAGGGCGAAGGCACTTTGGCATTTTCCCTCTCCTTGGCAGGAGAGCCATGCGCAATCCATACGTCCCTTGCCGCAACAATGTTAGCTGCCCACGAAGCCTCAAATGCCTTTATCTTGTTCCCCGAATTGAGGAACTTCGATATCTTGCGCAACCTGTTCCAATCCTGTGACCACACAACAAACGCCTTCCAGTATTGGAGGTCGCCCTTCAGCTCGTGCTCGTAAAGGGGGTTTTGGAGGATAATTCGTGCCGCCTCCAGAGTGTGCTGGCCGTCGATGATCCAGAACTCGCCCTTTGAGACCTCAGGCCAATTCGCCTTCGTGGGGGGGGTGTCTGTCTTCGGCATGACACAAACAGTTTGTTTGTCCCACTTCACATTATTCATGAGGTTGTTAATTTGCCATTTCACCCCTGCATCTTGCCGCGTTCTCACAACCCATTTGTCAGGAGATTTCTCGCACTTGAAGCAGTCCACGTTGAATGTGAAGTGCCGTCCGAGAGGCCAGCAGTCCTTCGAAAATTGGTTGAAGTCGGAGAGGATTCTGGTGGCCTTCACAGCGTCCGGGTTCTCCCCCTTCTTCAAGGGCGTTGGCATTACTGGCTCCGAGCTAACCTCTGCACCCTCGGTCACCGAGGATTTCTCCATGTCCTCTCTCGACCGTTTGGAAGGCGTGCTCTGCCTGCTCTGCCTTTGGCTAGTGCCACCCGATTGCTTGCTCTGAGTTGGAACTTGTCTTGGGGCACCCCTAGAACCACCCGCGCCTGATGGTGTCTGCTTTCTAGGGCTTTTCTTTTTCTTGTTTCCCTCCGAGATTAGGCTATTGTATTTGGAGATGTTAACAGCGAGGGAGGTGAGCTTCCTAGATGTCCAGTAGGCACTGAGGGCGTAGTTTGAGAAATGTTGGTCGAGATTAAGGGTTTTGCGTCGGGTGAACTATTGTTACATGCGTACACGTAGGAGAAGGTGTGGTGCTGGTAATGTAGCAGGAGATTCACGTGATCATTTTTATTCTTCAGGTCTAAAATGACATACTCTGATTGTCCTTCAACGCTTACTATTTCCCAGGTCTTCACTTGCACCCACTGCTCGGGTTGGTCAGGAGCGGTATTAAGTTCATACGTGAAACGCAGGGAAAAAGTCCCATCTTCGTTTTTCTCGGGGATGGCTGTCCACTCCGACATCATGTCATCCTTTGGCAGGTATGTGTCGTTCTCGTTGAGGTCGATGATGCCTTCCGGAAAAGGTTTTGCTGTCAAGGCAGCGAATTGTTCAATCGCGGATCTGCCAGGTCTCGCCATCTGCACAAATCATGTCAATTAGGGACAGGAACTGTGTTCAGAACACATATGATGCACAAAGATAATGAAAGCAGTTAAAGACAATCATGTCATGGGTTAATAGTTACGAACGGCCGTTCGTAAACATGCAATGCACACAGCTGTAGAAGACTGTATATTTAGGGACGGTCGTTCGTAAATATACATTTCACAAAGATGTAGGTGGTTGTTATATATGTACTACAATGAACTAGAGTTGCATATTCACGAACGGCCGTTCGTAAATATGTACTGCAATAAACTTGAGATGCATATTACGAACGGTCGTTCGTAAATATGTATTGCACCAGGGTGCATATGCATATTTACGAACGATCGTTCGTAAATATGTATTGAACTAGGGTGCATATGCATGTTTACGAACGGCCGTCCGTAAACAACCATCTACATGTCCCAAGGGAATGACGCTCTATACAAGGCACATTGATTAAAGTGATTAGTATTTAATAACACAGAAAACAATGAGGTCAGAGCTGCATGTTTACGAACGATCGTTCGTAAACACACATTGACCGTTCTTCGACACAACACGTCGACAGCTTAGATATGCATGTTTACGAACGACCGTTCGTAAGCGTGCAGTTCTGGCTTTTGTTATATGCGTTTACGAACGCCGTTCGTAAACATAGAAAACAGTGGAGCCAAACTGCACGATTCCGAACGGTTCGGAAACACTTCCACTAGTTTATTTGCTATTTACGAACGGCCGTTCGTAAAGAACATTTATTCGTCCTGCCACATATATTTCTAGCCCTATATATTTACGAACGGCCGTTCGTAAATATGTAGTGCTGGGCATTGTCAGGTACCTCCGAGTTTTTAGGGGTATACAAATACGAATACGTGTTTCAATGTGCATTCGTAGGAATTGTAAGATGGAAAGCAGTTTGCAAGCATTGCACTGTACAAATGCTTCTGAAACAAACAGAATGTGAATTGAATGGAGGAAGCAATGTAGAGATGATTCATAGGAATGGAATTGTGCCATTTTTACAGTGGGTTATCAAATGAAAGCACTTGAGGATGCATTGAGAAGAATTGGTGAAGGGAAGGTGTTCAGGAGGATAGGAACTCACATTGAAGAGCTTCAATGCAATTTGAAGATATTTTTCTCACAGCTGCTTATGCTCACACAATTCTTTCAATTCCCAATTGAAAATTTCCACATCTGCACCTCTGAGTCAAAACAAGCTTTCATGTTCAAATTCCTAATCTCAGAACACTCAAAGCACTCAACACTCAAGAACACTCACAAAACAATCTGTAATCTCATACAACACTCTGCTCAGAAAAAATTCTCAAAACCCAAGACATGTCACAGAACACTATCAAAACACTCTTGACACGAAAATTTATCAAAACACTCAGAACAAAATTCCTGGAAAATCTCATAACACTATGAAATCTTTCAAATCGCTCACAAAACATTCATCTCTAATCTCTCAAAACACTGCAAACACTGGAAACTCACACAACAATTAAAACAGCCTGAAATTTCTGGAAACAATGGCAGAACACTATCAAAACACTCTTAAGAAGAATTTTTTTCAAAACACTCAGAGCAAATTCCTCAGAAATCTCACAATACTCTGAAATTCTTTCAAATCTCTCACAACACATTCATCTTTAATCTCACAGAACATTGCAAACACTGGAAACTCACAAAACAATTAATACACACTGAAATTTGTGCAAACACTCACAGAACATAACACTTTCAACTCTCACCAAACACTGAAAACAATGCAAAACTCTCAACAAACTTTTAGTCCTCAAACACACAAAAATCTAAACTCACAACTCAAACTTTCCACAACAACTCACAAACCCTAATTTTTTTTCTTTCAACTCTCAACTCTTGATTGCTTTGCTCCTAACTCTCAATCACTCAGTAGTTGCTGGTCTATAGTATGTAACTGCAATGCGCTAAGGAGAAAGAAAATTTCGGCAGGGCTCCGCCTTCGCCTCTGCTTCACCGCCGGAGCTCTCTACAGAAGTGGGGGAGAAGAAACGACGCGGTAGACTACACCGCGCCGCTAGGGTTTCCTCCGCGCTGCCACTTGGCGTTTTCCCAGTGGCCCAGATTTTGGCGACTGGATTTGACACATAATAATATAAAATATAAAAACATTGAACCATAGTACACACATAGTATAAAATACAATAATCATTTCAACAAAAATATAATGCATTGTTTCAACATAAAAATATGTTTGTATTGATTCAAAATATTGTAGGGTGCGACAAACTTGATGAAGGAAAAAATAAATTTTCGCATCTAAAGTAGGTTGTTCACATAAGTGTATCCACTACAATATCTACTAAGTAAATGATCCCTCTACACTTCTATCTCTCTTTAGGAGTTATCCACATTTGTGTGGTCTCCCAAAACCATGCGTGTGAAGGTAAAAGGTCTCTTTGTACGTGTCCACAATAAAGGGTATCCCTTATGGCTCTCAAGTCCGTGACCGACAAATTCTTCATCGGTGTTGCCAAAATACGAATGTCTTCAACGGGAACCACCAATCTTTGAGTTGTGGAAAACATCTCCAAGTTCCACATATACACGGCACAAAAATAAATGTCTTCACGAACCGGCGCAAACACCGTCCTCCCAATTTGCCCAACATCCCACATAGACAACCTCAATGTATTATACTCGAGCATGTCCTCAACCTTCTCTTTCCACTCTTTACACACTTCTCTCAAACCCACAAACCCGGTTAGAATGCGCAAATTCTCGGCAGTTGGCCGTTCCCCTTCCACACTTTCAATCTCTCTCAAAAGAATAGGCAAAATGTGCCTATTCACTATCTCTTGCGGAATATGCGGAAGTTCCTCCATTGTAGCCTATGAACATTACTTGCGCAATACAAATGACTCTCCACAACACCTCTTATCATATGTTTGGAGGAGACCACGAAATGCCACATTAGAAGTAGCTTGTTAATCACTCCAACTAAACCTAATCATCACGATATGGTGAATCTTCGATATGGACCATCAATGCAATATTATAATATTATAATGAATGGACACCACATCATTGCGATTTTATGAATCTCAACCAATATGATTATCAAATAACTTGAGGTGTGTGAAGGTAAATCAATGACATTATGGTGGTTCGTGACCAAAGATTCTAAGAGAATCAATGAAACCGTACCGCACACACTTATGCTTTAATAAATTTTAAAAAATTAGCAAAATTATGAGACTACTTCGCTAACTTTATACAACTATGGTTTGTAAAGTTTTGTTGTCACCAAGCTTTACACTAATAGTTTCTTGAACTAGATTATGACTAAATTTGTTAATGGCCAACAACAATTTATTTATTTTTTGGTCGAACCAATGACGACAAACATATAAAAAGTATTATTGAAATGTTTTCATCAAACATATTAACATTTAGCCACCTTAGTGGCAAACTTGCCTCCCTCCTATGATGCCTATCTTACGGAACGTAGAGATGACTACTACAAACATCATTCCAAAACAACTACCAAAACAACTACCAATATATGATTGTCTTGAGTTTGTGTTCCAAAATGAGCAGACATGCCACTTTCTACATGATAGTGACTAAAGGCAAGCAAACTCGAAACCGCTTATTACCTTTAATATACATACATAACCTATGGGACTATATTTTCTAGCTTTGTAAGCATACAAGGCATAATATTATAATTCATATTTAAAATACCATAATGTAGTTGTATTCATAGCTTTAGGAAAATTGGAAAGGTATGATACTACTTCGCTAACTTTATGGAACTATAGTTTAATATAAAAATCGCGAAGCTTTATATTAATATTATTTGAATGATTGGATAATTATCCACCACACAACGTGCACTTTACTACCGTGATACTTTCCCTCTCAATGGCATTTAAGCCCAAAAGTCATCGTTAAAATAATACAAACCTAAGGTATGTGCCCTTTAGTAACAATTATCCAAGGTCAATGCTTCTACCAACTAATGAGATAGTGACTTATATATTGAGATTTGAGGTGTTCCTAGTAGGCGTTAGGATGATTTCTTCATGACATAGTCATGTTGGTACATGCTACAATTCATACAATCTTAGCGATTGTATGAATCACAACCATCAAACTCTAATAACTTTAGGGGTTGTAAATGAATCAATGAATCTATTATTGTGGTTGGTGACTAAAGATCCTAGAAGATTTGGAGAATCCCTACCACACGCACTTGTGATTTGGAGATTCCCTACCATACACACTTGTAATAGCTTTGTAAATATACAAGGCATGTTATACATCTAATCCTAAATGTAGTTATATTTTTAGTTTAAATTATGCCCATACTCTAGTACGATAAAATGAATAATTTCCACGATGTCCAAATGAATATTTCATCTATTACGTGTACCACACTCATCCTTGGAATTCTTGATAATAATGGGAAATACCACCCTTTGGAAATTCCAAAAGTTTTCATTTTCTAGGTCGTTTGTTTCTTGAGCAACAATTATGAAGAAAGCCGGGGAACAAAACAAGTGTACTAAAACATTGACAATTAACACTTCATAGTGGGAAGCATGTATAGTATGTTGTCCCACAAACTAACAAAAGGTGAATTAATTATGGACAGTCAACTTATCTCTTGCACTGGCCAACCAATTTGAAAAGAGGGGTATATTCGTATGAAAACAAGATTAGGTCCATGTGGACCTAGGATTTCAAATATTATTTAATGGTAGAGTGAGAAACCACCATAATTGCATTGGCTACAATGAAATCTTATGATATTGTAATAACAAATTTTTGTGAGATACATTTTATGGATGGATGAGTGTCCAATGATTACGTCAATCACACATATTTTTCTCTTTGTAATAGTATTTTAGCCATATTTTGGCATAATATACATATGATTGAGGTTAATGTGACACAATTTAACTTTTCATTCGTATATGTATTCAAGATGATTATTAAGAACATATGGATACATATATCATTTTTGGGAGTGGATGGACTTGTATATTAGGGGCATTAATTCAAAGTTCATCCACACACATGGTTACTGATTCCAACAATGAGTGTACCCTTTCTTTCTATAGATAGGTCACTTTGTTGGAATTCACCCAATAAGTAAGTTTATTTGGTGCTCATCTATTTATGGAGTGATATTCCCATTTGTGCTAGGATCCACAAAAACTTTCAATGCATCCGCACTTCACAAGCCTACTATCCCGCCTTCCAAAGCCCAAAATTCATTGTACCACTAATTCGAACGTAAGGTATGTGACATTCAAGAATAATAATGCGGCCCGGCAATGGATGGTGTTAATTTATGTTGTAGGCAAGTTGGCCATCGTATATATATATATAGCATAGATGTGTCACATGGATAAAATAGCATAAGGCTAGGGCAAGGTAGGCGGCTGGAATATGCCACAAAGAGCATCCAATGCCAATTTGGGGGGAAGTTCTAGTACTTAAAGGTCTTCCCCCCCCCACAGAAACTCTTTTCTGCAGCTCAGCAGCAGCGTGGCCTGAGCAGACCTCCGTTTGCCTAGTGTATTAATCACGCCAGGTACGGAGCTCTGTACATACTCCCGCATATACCGCCGTGAATACCGGTGGCTTACGAACGGCCGTTCGAAAACACAACTGGATTGTTTTACGAACGGCCGTTCGTAAACACCACTTGCTTATTTACGAACGGCCGTTCGTAAACACCACTGGCTCATTTACGAACGGCCGTTCGTAGATGTTAGCCCTGTATGTTTACGAACGGGAGTTCGTAAGAATTACTCCTTCATGTTTACGAACGGCCGTTCGTAAACGATAGCCCTATATATTTACGTATGGCTGTCCGTAAACGTTATCCATGTATGTTTACGAACGGTCGTTCGTAATAGTTAACCGTTTATGTTTACGAAGGTCGTTTGTAATAGTTATCCCTGTATGTTTTCGAATGTCCGTGGGGTAACATTCACCTTGTATGTTTACGAACGGCCGTTCGTAAACATTAGTCCTTGACGTTGAAGACTTTCGTAAACATCCTTGTCGAACGTTTGGGATCAGCCGCACGTAAACCTCTTATTTATTGTTTACGAGGAAATGTTCCTGAAACGTTTGCGCACGGCCGTTCTTGAGGACAGTGGCTGTAACAAACGGATGATCCCTAGACTCCCACAATGCGGTTGCGGACGGTTGTTCATAACCATACTTTGCCAATGATTACGAACGGTCGTTCGTAAACATCCATTTGTAGCGTTTACGGTGGTTTGTATACATCCATTATCAGCGTTTACGGTGTTTCTGTGCAGGATCTTTCGTATAGTTTCTTGCAAATTATTTATTGACAATTGATCATGTTTATATGTTTTTTTTCCTCATTTGTTCTGTTATTGCCAATTCGCGCTCTCTGTTATCTAGCCATTCGTTGTCCCATTCTTACGAACGACCGTTCGTGAGAATTTCTTTTCGATTTGTTTAGGTTTTCCCCTTCTGTGGACACTTTCTGTTTGTACGTGTGCTTCATTCATGAACGCTACTTAGTATTCGTGTGTCCCCGATGGTCAATAGACTTGTTTACGACCGTTCGTTTGCAAACACCCTCTATGTGCTATATTGCTTGTTTCTTCTTTTCAATCTCTGTTCATTGCTTTTCAGGTGGGGATGGCTATCTATGATGGGTCTACTGCTTTTGACCTCCCCGTCGGATCCACCGCCATCACATAGTGATTCTCACTACCTTTCCCTTAGTGATGATATTTCCCTCACCAACGATGATGGTGCCTCTTCCGATAGCTCGGAAGATTTTCGTGTCATACCCGATGCTTCTGAGGACGCACATGTTGATATTCCGTTGTGTGAGGGTTTCTCCAGGGAGCAGTGGGTGGGACTTGATGTCGTCCTCCTTAACCACAGTGGCCATCCTGTGGCGGATGGAATCCTTCGGAATTCTGCACCTCGTGAATGCGTCGATGCCAATCCCCTTGGTGAGGATGATGTGGGTGTTTGCATTTTGAACTCTTTGTTGCCACTTGAAGTCCCTTTCACGTGGAGGTTTTCCTTGCGTCGATGGCCGCACCGCCAAGTTCTCCATAATGGCGTGAGCCTTTGGAATCATGGCCGCCGCTACAACCAAACCCAGGCCGCTTTGTTGGCCTCAATGCGGCCTCGAAAGGGATTGCGCAAATATGAATCTCGCCGTGTGCCTACAGAGGATGCTCGTCTTTGCCGGCGCGATCACATAGTAGGGGATGACTCTATTCGGCTCGTGGCAACTAAAGATTGTTGTGCCTTGAAGTGTTGTCAATTTTTCCCTCGTGACAAAATCAAGTCCCTTCGGCAAGAAATGTGGTTTTCCGACTTCCGTTTGCGCTCCGCCAAAAAACTCGAGGTCCATCGTAATATACACCTTGATACTCACGGGCGCAAGGTGGTTACCCTTGAGAATGTGGAGGTTTGTTGTGTTGGATGGTACACCATCCATGGAGTTTCGAAGGCTGACTTCTATAGGTTCCGAAAACATGCATCCGTGGGTCGTCGCTCACGTTTCCATGGCAACTTTGGAACAAAAAAGCCTAGAGAGGCCACACTTCAGGCTGCAGCCACTCTCTCTACTATCATTGTCCCTCTGGCGGATGCCATGCCGCACAAGACGAGGACTTTGCCGTCTGGAGAGAAAGTGGTTCAAATGGTCTTGCCAACAGGCACAAAATGGAAAAACATACTCACGGACATCAACGACGTGGGGGTTAAAACAGGTTGTGTCCCCATTTCTCTTTCCAAGTTGAGTGTCATAAAAAATCAGCAATTTGCAGAATACATCTTGAAGCGGCCCGGGACAAGTTCGCTAGGTGCACGACTTGTGAAAAATACAAAGGCCTTAGAGACGCTCATCCTATAGGCACTGAATCCCACACTAGACACCAGAGGAAATACATTGAGCATGTCAATAACCAAGATGCCCATCGTCAAGATTACTACAAGAACCGTGCGTTGTCCATAATGAGGCCCTCCGATGTTCTCACCGTTATCCACGACAAGATGGACCATGCCAAGACTGCATGCCCTTGTTATGCACACAAAATCAAGGCCACTGACGGGTTGTTCAAGCTGCCGGTAGCCGTCACAGGTTCGTAACATATCCAACTCGTTTGTTATTGTTTTAACAATATGGGTTTTCTATTTGCGCCAAATTACCATTGTCATTCATCCCTTTAGTGTTGGGATAAATCGTTTGGTCATTGTGCACATTTTGTTTTTGTAGGTATGATTGCGCATGGCCATGTGGATGTCAAATATGCCCATTATGGTTTGGACTTTTACCCTGGTGATGCCAACCATACGGTTGGATCATTTGCTAAACTTCTTCGCGATCTCGAGAAGCCCCCGGTGTCCTCTTCCCGCTCCCTTTTTGAAGGTTCCGGAACAACACCCCTCTACAAGGCAGTGCTTGAGGGAAAGGAGGTTTGCCTGTCTTCATTGCCGGAACCCCCCGCAGAACTCATTCTTGCGAAACCTTTGCCTCCAACTCTCCACGTCCAACTTGACAATTGTGCAAAAGACAATAAGTGCCGCTACGTTTTTTGCTTTTGGTCTTTGCTTGTGGCAAAAGGTATTTTTAAAGAGGTATTTGTTTCTTTCTTGATGGTTGGCCATACGCACGATGACATTGATGCGTCATTTGGTCGTTGGAGCATGAAGTTGCATGAAGAGGATTTTCCCACCATCCCACTTCTCATGAAATCATACATGGACTTGGACAAGGTGCCCGTCATTCCGCACATGGTAGAAGAAGTACCAAATTTCAAGGCTTACATCAAGCCATACATGTTGACGGGGGTTGACCGCCTTGTGGGACATACCAAAGCTCAACAATTTCGCTTCTATTTGAGGGATGATGGTGTGCCCGCCATGCAGTTCAAGCTTTTGTGCACATCACCGAATTGGGGCCCGGAGGAAGGTATACTCGTGTGGCGTCAAGACAATGAAGGCAAATGTATGTTGCCCGATGGAGATCCCGTACCTTGCAAACCAGACCCCATGAAGAATGGGCCGGAAATCATTAAAGGTATATCCGGATTCATTGAATACTGGAAAGAGTTGTGTGAGGAGGACATCACTAGACGTGTTGGGGATACACATGAACCTTTGATAGCGTATTGGGATCGAATTCGCTCAGCCTTGATGGAACCTGAAGCCGAAAGCCGTTTGTCTTTGACTCAAGGATTTTGGCCTCAAAGTCGGGTGGCAATTGTGGAGTCTGATGCCATGTTTTTCAGCAATGGAGATGTCCGTGAGGAGTTTGCAATGGACGAGCATTATGTCGGCCCTGCTCGAAATCGTCCGGCTCAATTTTTTCGTGTGGCTGTGGATTGCTATGAAGGTTACATGGTTCTGTACGTGCAGGAGATGAGGAACACCCTAAACCAATTTGGTTGGTGAAAGCATTGTCGTCCCCAAATTTTGTTCCGTCTAGCCCCAATTTTCGGCAAATTGAGGTGGAATACTGCCGGCCTAGTACGAAAGACCAAACAGTGCTCCGCACCTATAGCGGTT
>CASGGC010000010.1:0-10000 GCA_949315975.1 Eudonia truncicolella
TAACCTAACCTAACCTAACCTAACCTAACCTAACCTAACCTAACCTAACCTAACCTAACCTAACCTAACCTAACCTAACCTAACCTAACCTAACCTAACCTAACCTAACCTAACCTAACCTAACCTAACCTAACCTAACCTAACCTAACCTAACCTAACCTAACCTAACCTAACCTAACCTAACCTAACCTAACCTAACCTAACCTAACCTAACCTAACCTAACCTAACCTAACCTAACCTAACCTAACCTAACCTAACCTAACCTAACCTAACCTAACCTAACCTAACCTAACCTAACCTAACCTAACCTAACCTAACCTAACCTAACCTAACCTAACCTAACCTAACCTAACCTAACCTAACCTAACCTAACCTAACCTAACCTAACCTAACCTAACCTAACCTAACCTAACCTAACCTAACCTAACCTAACCTAACCTAACCTAACCTAACCTAACCTAACCTAACCTAACCTAACCTAACCTAACCTAACCTAACCTAACCTAACCTAACCTAACCTAACCTAACCTAACCTAACCTAACCTAACCTAACCTAACCTAACCTAACCTAACCTAACCTAACCTAACCTAACCTAACCTAACCTAACCTAACCTAACCTAACCTAACCTAACCTAACCTAACCTAACCTAACCTAACCTAACCTAACCTAACCTAACCTAACCTAACCTAACCTAACCTAACCTAACCTAACCTAACCTAACCTAACCTAACCTAACCTAACCTAACCTAACCTAACCTAACCTAACCTAACCTAACCTAACCTAACCTAACCTAACCTAACCTAACCTAACCTAACCTAACCTAACCTAACCTAACCTAACCTAACCTAACCTAACCTAACCTAACCTAACCTAACCTAACCTAACCTAACCTAACCTAACCTAACCTAACCTAACCTAACCTAACCTAACCTAACCTAACCTAACCTAACCTAACCTAACCTAACCTAACCTAACCTAACCTAACCTAACCTAACCTAACCTAACCTAACCTAACCTAACCTAACCTAACCTAACCTAACCTAACCTAACCTAACCTAACCTAACCTAACCTAACCTAACCTAACCTAACCTAACCTAACCTAACCTAACCTAACCTAACCTAACCTAACCTAACCTAACCTAACCTAACCTAACCTAACCTAACCTAACCTAACCTAACCTAACCTAACCTAACCTAACCTAACCTAACCTAACCTAACCTAACCTAACCTAACCTAACCTAACCTAACCTAACCTAACCTAACCTAACCTAACCTAACCTAACCTAACCTAACCTAACCTAACCTAACCTAACCTAACCTAACCTAACCTAACCTAACCTAACCTAACCTAACCTAACCTAACCTAACCTAACCTAACCTAACCTAACCTAACCTAACCTAACCTAACCTAACCTAACCTAACCTAACCTAACCTAACCTAACCTAACCTAACCTAACCTAACCTAACCTAACCTAACCTAACCTAACCTAACCTAACCTAACCTAACCTAACCTAACCTAACCTAACCTAACCTAACCTAACCTAACCTAACCTAACCTAACCTAACCTAACCTAACCTAACCTAACCTAACCTAACCTAACCTAACCTAACCTAACCTAACCTAACCTAACCTAACCTAACCTAACCTAACCTAACCTAACCTAACCTAACCTAACCTAACCTAACCTAACCTAACCTAACCTAACCTAACCTAACCTAACCTAACCTAACCTAACCTAACCTAACCTAACCTAACCTAACCTAACCTAACCTAACCTAACCTAACCTAACCTAACCTAACCTAACCTAACCTAACCTAACCTAACCTAACCTAACCTAACCTAACCTAACCTAACCTAACCTAACCTAACCTAACCTAACCTAACCTAACCTAACCTAACCTAACCTAACCTAACCTAACCTAACCTAACCTAACCTAACCTAACCTAACCTAACCTAACCTAACCTAACCTAACCTAACCTAACCTAACCTAACCTAACCTAACCTAACCTAACCTAACCTAACCTAACCTAACCTAACCTAACCTAACCTAACCTAACCTAACCTAACCTAACCTAACCTAACCTAACCTTTTTTTTTTTTTTTTTTTTTTTTTTTTTTTTTTTTTTTTTTTTTATCCCGGGGGAAACTTGCATCCAAGTCATCCCGCGGGGAGCAATGTGCTCAACCCGCTGTCGGGGTATGTGGGGTTGGGCGATGGTCTGCCCGACCCACTAAAACCCCCGGGTGAATCTCAACTGGCCGACGTTCAGGCTGAGCGGAACCCATTGACTGACTTAGACCGCTACAGCCTATCGGAGACGCGATGGCGTTCCACTTGTTTTGTAGCCCTTGTGGGCTTTATCACATGACGTCGTGGGAGCGCTACGCTCCTTCATCATTGGCGATAAGCGCCAGGACAACCGGTCTTGCCGGCTGGTCCTCTATCTCCTCCGTCACGGGCATCCCGGTATCTCTCATACGAGAGGCATTGGGGAGGTCGGCAACGGGAGATGTGGCAAGAGATGCCGGCTCGCGACCCATACCTAGGTACACCTCCGGCATCTCAAACTCCTCCTCCATGGCCTCTTCAGGCCCCCTCTCTACGGTCGGATTACCGAGGGGCGGGTTAACTCGTCCCCGGGTCGCCGGAGGGCCGCAGCTCCTGCTTCCCATCGTGTGCGCTGCCGGTCTTTTGTGAGAGAGACAGATGGCGCACCTTGGCTCTCGGGAGCATTCCTTCTTTTTGTGCCCTTCACGGCCGCAGCGGTAACATAGACTACTGCGGTCCGTTAGTGACGGGCACTTTTCCCTCACATGTCCTATGCCCAAGCACCTGAAGCAGCGCATTGGGCGGGGCGCTAATGCCACCACTTTGGCAAAACACCACCCGATCTTGAACCGCCCGGCTTTGGCCAGTACCCCAGCGGCAGCCATTGGACACCGGACCAATGTAGACCCGTCGCCACTGTGAGCATTGCGGATCGCTCCAACATTTACACTGCCTACAGGGCAGCCCCCTTTGGTAGCAATAGCTGCGACCAGATCCTCACTCACGACATGGCTATCGAGACCCGAGATACGGAGTTCTGCACTCTTCTCGGGCCTGTCAATGACAGCGATGTCGGATATCACCCGCACGAGCCTTTCGGCAAGTAGGTCTGCCTTGGCCGCTGAGTCAGGTCCTGGCACCTCTAGGAGCTTTGCTCCAGTGGCCGCTACACGGAATTTCAGACCGTCTGTAATTCCGAGCTCCTCTAGATTTATGGCCTCCTTGGCCCGCTGTATGGCCTGGGCATAGGTGGTCCCCCTTTCGGCCGCCTCTGGCCGGATCTTAATGACAATGGCCGCCGTCTTAGGGGGGACCAGTCTAACCATCCTCTTACCAGTTGGTGGTCGTGGAACCGTCCTGTTAGAGGGGTGGGATGCCGATTGCGATGAACGCTGCACGGCATCAGCCTTTTGGGCCAAACCAGGCGCCGGTTGCTGGACAGGACCCGTAGTCACAGCGGTCGTTGCCGAGGCCTTTCCTCTTCTCCTTTTTTTTCTGCCGACTGCCGTTAACCACTCATTCCCATCAGGAACCCGACTAGGTCCCGGCTGGGGTGGAGGGGCAATGGCGTCAGCAGCACCAGCTGTAGCGGCCGCATATGTGCTAGCCGCCGCTCTCGTCTTAGGGGCAGCGGAGTTCGCCGCCTTGCGTCTGTCCGCAGCGAGCGCTGGACGCGTCCTAACAGGGAGGGCTGGAAGTCGCTCCTCAAGGTTACTAAGCCTCGAGTTGAGGGCTCCCAGTGATGTAGAGACAGAGCGCCTGATCTCATCAAGCGCCCTCTCCACACCACTATTGTCAGTCGAGGGTGGGGGCAAGTGGTGCCGATCAGGCGACCTCCTTACCTCGGAGACAGACTGCCGAAGAGCATCGAGCTCCTTCTGCATCCGCTCCATGTCCGTCCTGAGCTTTTTATTCTCAGCGCTAATGCGCTCGTTTTCCTCCGTTACCGTCCTAGAAGAGAGGTTAGACAGGCACCTCATAAGGACGGCAGAGGCTCTATTCAACCGCCCCTGGTGAGAGCCTTTGAGGTTCCCGGAAGTCCGAGACACCTCACGCACCGCCTCGACACACAGCAGTCCAATCTCCTTGATTGACTCTGTGGTCTGTCCCCTGTCGTCATCTGCCGGGTCCCACTCAATTTTAGAGGCCAGCGCGCGCTCCATGTCCTCTTTGGCCTTCTTTAGCTGCTCCGCTAGCGTGACCCTAGGAGAGAGGGACTCCCTTGCCCTCCTTTCAAGGAAGTCGTTTCGAGAGCGCTCAATCGCCTCCTCTCCGACTTCAGCTCTGAACCGCTCTCCGTCTTTCCTCCAGCCCTCCCGTATGGCAGCACGATGAGCCTCCTCTTCTTCCGCTTCCTCAATGAGCATGCGGTCCACTTCCTCCTCATAGGAGTGGAGTTCCTGCTGTCGCAACTCATCTTGCACAGACTTCAGGCCAACAGGGATGCCGGATTTACCCCTAGCACCGCGACCCCGACTTGCTGAGGAAACCTTCTGTGCAGAAGAAACCGCAGGCTCGTCCTCATCATCGTCAGAGTCGACAACGCGATCAGGGTATGGTCTCTTACGACCCACCGTAGCCCCATTCAACTCGCCATCCGAGTCACTTTGGGGGTCCAACTCCGAGACCGCGGAAGTAGCCGCCGCAGGTCTCTGTTCCCTCTCTTTACTAGGGGTAGCCTTCGCGGACTGAACCGCCGCATACCCCACGTCACAAACTCGTTTGTCCTCCTCGGACACCTCAACAACGAGCTCTCGCTCCTTCCCCTTGCCGAATCCACCTTCAAAAACCGGCACCTCCAACACCCTACTGCGCAGAACTTTGCCCCCCCCAGATACAAGGGGCATGCCCGGGGCCAACGAACCGGACGACTTAGCGCCCGGCTTGCTAGTCCCGGGGAGGGGTTCTCCCGCCTCCCGGCGGGTACCCTCCTGGGGTAATATGATTTTAGGTCTGCTGTCCATAGTGTGTTTTGGCAATTTGCGGGTTGCCATACCCCCCCTCACAGTGGCACTTTAGGGGCTGCCCTTCCCCGTTGGACCAAGAAGTCACCCACGCGTCGTCCACACGCCGAGGGCGCCCTATATACTGTCGGGGGCGGGAGGTACCGACAGGTTTTTAGCCGGTGTTCTCCGGGGTGTTATTGAGTTTTCCTTCTCTTGGCCGTTTGGCCTCCGGTCTGCCCAATCACAGCGTACCCACGGCGCCAACGGTGGGGTCGTTGCCGCAAAAGGGCAGATAACGGCTTCGGGGCTGGCGTACACCCCGGTTGCACCGCTCTCACCGGTGCCCCCTTCCCCCCCGTGCGACCTGAGAACCTTTAAGAGGCGGCCGTCTTTTGTGGTACGACGCCCAGAAGGAACGCCGTCAGTAACTCCTCTCACTGTTCTGACGGAAAAGTGAGTTATGTGACCCAGAGTGGGCCACATATGGGAGCTGCAAGGCCCAGAAGGGACCCCGCCTAGTCAGATGTCAGCCGGCTGGGTCCAAGCGTCTACTACACGCCAGAGCGGGAGACTGTTGGAACCAGCCGTTGCCCAGGGTGCACCAACGTGGAGGTCATCTGACTCGCACCCCAACCTAACCTAACCTAACCTAACCTAACCTAACCTAACCTAACCTAACCTAACCTAACCTAACCTAACCTAACCTAACCTAACCTAACCTAACCTAACCTAACCTAACCTAACCTAACCTAACCTAACCTAACCTAACCTAACCTAACCTAACCTAACCTAACCTAACCTAACCTAACCTAACCTTTTTTTTTTTTTTTTTTTTTTTTTTTTACCCAGGGGAAGCCGTTAAGACTACCCGACCTTGAGGAGGCCTGACGGTTATGTGGGACTCGCCCGTCCGCCTTTCCACACCCACTGACAAGGAGAGAGCTCCAAGTCAGCTGCCAGAACAAGTCCGGCTGGGAGGGCGAGACAGAGGGGGATACCCACTAACCCCTGGGGGACCAAACTCCGACAGCATAAGGCTGAGTGGCTTGTCACGGGACCTGGCCACTTGGGAACTGACCACGCGAAGGCCACCCTGTCACCCATGTGCCAACCTGCAGCACCATCACGCGTACACCCAGAAAAACTCTGGATGTAAACGCGTCAGCACCACGCGTCAGCATAGGGGTGAAACGCGCACGCAAGGACATCGTACTTTCGTACGATAATACAACACATATTGTGCTTGAAGCACCCACAATACTTATAACTATGTAAACTCATATTACACAATTATTTATTCCTATTTATATTTATATTTATATTAATCCCAATATATACACTTTAGTATATGTATATGATTCTAATTCTTATTTCCTATTTTTTACACATGATATTTATAAACTTTGATTTATCACACAGTTTACAAACTTACTTCCTAGAGTCACCTATATCTATTACTAAAATTACACCTAGATTTCCGTCACACATGACTCATTGTCACGGACATATTCCTCATTGACTATGTACATTATTTACACATTTTCCACAGACTCGGCTGGGTATCCACACAGTGCAACAGGACAATTACACTATGTGACACCTCTTCCTCCTTTCGCCTCATGCTCTTTTGAGCATCATTTATGGCATTATCATTTATACCGACATAGACGTACACTATACATTATATATACACACACATCTATCTATCGACCATTACTCACTGATTACTTAACTATGTTTACTTAACTATATACATTACTCATTAGCTTAACAATTACACTTATATATATACATTATGGCAGAACATATATGCACACTTATCCTACTATAACTATATGCACACTTATCCTACTATAACCTATATCTAATCTTTCCTCTTTTTCAGAGACTCCAGAGCATCGCGTCAGCATCAGGGCAGAACCTGACACGGAACAGCAGCATCAATGGACGTTTGGCATCTACGGTGGATGGAGATCCGCGTAGCGCCTTCTGCGCCTACCGGCACGCCTTCTCCTCGCCAGTGGGGCATTGGCCGCCTCCTCACGGGCGCGCTCGGCCTCCTCCTTGAGGCCCATTACGTCCGAACAGAAGTCGACCACCGCCTCCCAAGAGCCCTCATCCTCGAGCATCGCATCAACGACACTGGGTAAGTCCAAATCGACACCTCTCAACGCGGTCGCCAGAGCCCGTCGCTGCGAGGAAAAGGCACCGCATACTTCCAGAGTATGTTGTGCAGTGTCCTCATCAGCTCCGCACTCATGGCAAACCGGACTTTCCTCTCTACCTATCTGATGCAGATACCCACCGAAGCAACCGTGTCCAGTAAGTATTTGCGTCAGATGGTAGGAGATGCCCCCAAAGGGCCTATTGAGCCAATCCTGTAAAACAGGGCGAATCGCGTCAATCGTGCGGACGCCGTATGTCGGGGACGCCATGCGTTCTTCCCACATCCATACCGCCATGTCCCACGCGTCGCGTCTCACACCTGCTATCTCAGCCTGAGCCGGTCGTTCACCGTCAGCCCTTCTTGCCGCACGGAACTCATACACCTCTGTCAAAACTTTGGCTTCGAGCTCCCATGGCATCATACCGGCTATAGCGGTAGCGGCCGCAAACGAGATTGTCCGATAACCCCGAACAGCCCTTACTGCAACCACTTTTTGTGGCCGCCGCAATAGTGCGACGTTTTTGGGCGTCAGAGCATCTGACCATACCGGGGCTCCGTAGAGCGCCATGCTCCGGAGGACCCCGGCGTACAGTCTCCTACAGCAATCGCCTGGTCCGCCCACGTTGGGGAGCAGGCGGGACAAAGACAGGCCGGACTTCACCACCCTCGGTGATATTTCCGAGAAGTGGGAAACGAAACTCCATCTGCTGTCAAGTATGAGTCCTAGGTATTTTAACCTAGACCCAACTCTGACGGCAACACCATCTACCTGTATGTGGGCATCTCTGGGGGGGCCACCCCGAGGACCATGAAACAAAATGGCCTCGGTTTTCGGCAGCGCCACCTCCAGTCCCAACAACCGTATGCGCGATATGGTCAACGTGGCGGCAACAGACGCTAGTCGCGCCGCCTCCTGGTAGTCACCGCCCCTGGCAGTGACTAGGGTATCATCTGCATAGCAGATAAGACCCGACCTGGGAAGGGAGTCCCCTCTCAGGACCCAGTTGTAGCCAAGGTTCCACAGGAGCGGCCCGAGGACCGACCCCTGCGGAACACCGCACACCATTCTACGCGAGCTCATTCTCGCCCCTCCTGGCTCCAAAAATAGGACCGATCTGTCCACGAAGTAGTCCCGCAAGACTCTTCGGAGGTATCCTGGTACCCTATGGTACTGTAGGGCCTGCATGACCACACTGAAGGGGAGGGTGTTAAAGGCATTGGCTATGTCCAATGAGACCGCTAACACCCTCTCCCCCCTGTCAATCGCATCTTCGGATAAGCGCTTCAGTGTCAGTATCGCGTCCACTGTGGACCTTCCCCTTCTAAATCCATACTGCGAATCCTCGATGTTCGGTCCCTCTCCGTCCAAATGCCTGATGATGCGGGCAGCGAGCACACGCTCAAACAGCTTGCCCGCCTCATCAAGCAGGACAATTGGGCGATAGGCAGACGGGGAGTCCAGTGGACGCCCTTCCTTCTTCAGGAGGACTAGTCGGCCCTGTTTCCAGATTTTGGGGAACCTCCCCTGCTGGAGACAAGAGTCCAGAAGCACGACTAGCCTCGCTCCGATATGTTCCAGCGCAATTGCCAGAACCCTTCCTGGTACGCCATCTGGGCCAGGAGCCTTCTTTCTGCTACGGAGACGGTCCACGGCCATCTCCATTTCATCGTCCGTCACCGCCGGAATGCTGGGGACACCTTCGTCCGTATCATTTTCTGGGGCGAAGAAGGGCACCGCCTCAAACACCCTGTTCGGGAAGAGACCCTCAACTACCCGGGTCAGGAGCTCCGGCTGAAACGACTCAGTGGGGGGTGCCGAATTGCGAAGCCGATTCCTAATTGCGCGGTACGGTCGGCCCCATGGGTCACGATCTAAGTCAGCCAGAAACTCCCCCCATGCCGCAGCCTTGGCCTGCATGATCTCAATCTTGAGCTCCTTCCTGGCTTCATTCAGGCTATTGTGGAGGGCCTCCTCTTCCTCATGTCTACGGCGCCTTCGGCGTCGACACCTCTGATACAGCCTACGCGCGTGTATACTGTTTTCGCGGAGGGACGCGATTTCCGCCGTCCACCAGTATACCGCGCGCTGATGTGGGCGATCTCCCACCCTTGGCATAGAGGCATCGCAGATCTTGGTAAGGGACCTGCGGAATCTTACGGCCAACTCGTCGACATTTGTTTCAGCTGGGGGAGATGGTAACCAGCTCTCTACTATCGCCGTCTCCACTGCCGCTTCTCTATCGAGACGAGTCAGAGCCCATCGCCTGAATCTGGCAGTTCTTACTCCTACCGAAGGCGAGATGTTAGCCAACGGAGGGCCAGAAACTTCGATCCACACATATAAGTGATCGCTTAGAGTCTCGCGGTTCACCATGACCCTCCAGTCAGTCACGCGCGAAGCAGTGGCGGGGGTCGCGAACGATAGGTCCACGATGGACTCCCCCTGCCACCTGACGCACGTGCTGACATTTCCCCTATTGAGCAGGATGAGTCCTGCCTCAACGCTAAATTCTTCGACAATATGACCCCTTCGGGTTGTATTGGGACACCCCCAGGATGTCGATTTAGCGTTGAGGTCACCCGCAACAATCACCTGTAGGGGAGCCAGCCGACGGACAACTCCTTGGATGCGGCCAATATAGGCCTCAAACTCATTGATATCCCGGTTAGGGGAGAAATAAAGCCCTACTAGGGCGACTTCCCCCAGGGTTACTGCAACATAACCTGAGCCCCGCTCTTTCAGAGAGATGGGGGTCATACGAGAGTCAGTCGGGGAGGTGATGACCACATCGTCATCATCGTCTCCAATCCAGTTTGAGCGAGCCG